>CM035152.1:74618951-74911695 GCA_020205615.1 Panax quinquefolius
TTTCACATCAAAATTCTGGAAAATCTTGCAAGAAAGGATGGGAACACAGTTACGGTTAAGTACTGCTTATCATCCTCAAATAGACGGACAAAGTGAGCGAACAATACAAACGCTAAAGGACATGCTTAGGACTTGCGTGATGGACTTCAAGGGAAATTAGGACGACCACCTACCCTTAGTCGAATTTCCATATAATAATAGTTACCATGCCAGTATCGGCATGCCACCGTATGAAGCTCTTTATGAAAGAAAGTGCAGAATGCCATTATGTTGGGATGAAGTCGGCGAATGACAAATACTCGGACCAGAGTTAGTACAACAAACCGCAGACGTGGTTGTAGTAATAAGAGTCAGACTAGCAGTAGCTCAAGATCGCCAGAAAAAGTACGCGGATTTGCATTGGCAAGACCGAGACTTTGAAGTCGACAGTTTAGTATTTTTAAAAGTATCTATGTGGAAGGGAAAAATCCATTTCGACAAGAAAGGAAAACTGAGTCCAAGATTCATAGGACCATTCGAGATACTAAAGCGAGTGGGTGAAGTAGCATACAAAGTTGCACTACCACCTGAGTTGGAGCACATCCATAACGTGTTTCACGTATCCATGTTGCGTCCGTACAAGCCTAACTACAAACACGTGATTTCTCATGAACCCATTCAAGTGGAGAAGAATTTATCATACGAAGAAATTCCTATCCAAATCCTTGATAGGAAAGAGCAAACCTTAAGGAATAAAGTTATTTCTTCTATAAAAGTACTTTGGCGTAACCACGATATCGAGGAGGCAATGTGGGAGTTAGAAGATAGGATGATGAGGGATTATCCCCATCTATTTGTGTAACCTTGTAACAATTCTGGGATGGAATTTTTATAAGGGGGGGAGGATGTAATACCCGAGAATTTCCACATATTATTAAATGAATATATTAATGGAAATAATTTTTTGTGAATAAAAGTATTATTTTTTTGTGAGTTGGTTAATTCAATTGATTCGTATTAGATCAATGCGTATTAAGATGTGTGAAGTGACAATGAGGATTGTGAAATGCCTTGTGTGGCATAATGTGAAATGAAGAAATCCATTAAGCAAATTAAAATGAGAGTTAAGAAGATTAATCGTGTCGATCAGGTGATTTCATATAAGTAATCAATACACTCGTAGACTCGTAGTAACACTCTTGTGGACATTAATTCATGTCGTGTAAGACGAGTATGGCGATAGGGGTTGACACTGGCTTAAGCTAAACTAGTCTTGGATCTTTGTCGAGACGCAGCAAGCTTGTTACTTGGCAGTCTCAAGAACCTAAGCCCGGCAATTCTTGCCGATGGTCGATTGGAGAAAAATTAATTCTTCTACCTTGGAAAACTAAATAGAACAATTCTATGGTGTGTGTTACATTAATAAGCTATGAAATAAAGTGCACAAATAACCAATATTAATTGTTAATTGTTATATTAATTAATTAATAATGGTTGTCGTAGAAAATTGATTACTTGGTAATTAATTAATATGTGATTATTATTGCCTGCAACATAACTACAAAAGTATAATAAGAATTATATAGATAAATAATGATCCATAACTACATTAATCAATGATGATTGGATGAATTAATATTGGTGTGAATAAATTATTTATTTGTCATAAATAAATAAGTTATTAACGGTTATGTGTATATACAACTATACTATATAGTGCGATTGTGACATTTACATGACTATATATTAAGTCTTATAAAACTATATTGTATGAGGTAATGTGAGTAATCATATTGGAACTATATGTTATAAATACATTATCTATGTGACAATATGTATGTAGGTATGTATTAAAATAATATACCATGAGCATATTGTAAACTATCATTTTAATAAAATGTACCAGTGTGATAAAATGTACATGGATTATATGTATGTTGTATAACATCTACTACCTTGAAATGTTAAGTCATATTGTGACATTAGGTTATAATATATGGTTGAGATGTGTATTAAAATATAACATAAGAGTGAAAATGAGTAGGAGTATACAAGAATGTTGAGATTTATTGGGTTGTCCCAAATTGAGAGTCCCATTCACTTCCAAATCCTCAGTCATGTGTAAGAACAAAAGGCTAAGGCCTATGTTCTTCATTTTCCTTCCAAGCTTCCTAGCTAATGATCATGGGGGAGTGGTGGTCATGATGCAAATCACCAACAAATTACCAACTCCTCATTACCCTTCATGCAATCCTTTCATCCTTGAGTTTGATTTGGGGGAGAATGTCATTGTCTGAGTATTGAGTATTCCTATAAGTATGAGCTCTCCTTCCATTTTTCCACGTGCTGAGAATTATCAAGGTGTGAAATTGAGAGCATTCAAGTATTCTAGGACATTGGGAGTTTAACTAGTAGCAGGTCCATTCTTTTGCAGAGGTATAACCTCTCTTCCTTGCTTCAATTTCATTCTCTGTGAAAATATATGGAGTCTTGAGTCTTAAATTTCAAATTCTTAATTTTATGGAATTGGATGTTAATAAGGTTGGGTATTGGTTATAAAGTTGTTATATGACCATATAAACATGTTTAAACTGATACATGATTGTTTGGAATCGAATTGGTGAATAATTTTTGAGGTTGGGTCAGCTTTCTATTGAAGCGCGCTTTACACTTGAACCAAACTACTGCACGCAAGCAAGGCCTTGATTTACACTAAAGCGCAGGCCATCTGCGCCGATCTGCTTTCGATTAAAGCTTACATTTTGCAATGTTATAGTACTATGACTTATAATAGCAGGCAAGCATGTGTAATATGTATGTATAAGTATATGAATCTAAGTTGGGCATGTTCTAATAGATTTGCATGATTAACAAAGGCATATGGTTTACATGGAGATTTGGACTTTAAGTTTTAAAAACAAACTATATTAGAGATCATGTTCTGCAAATTGTGAACCTAGTAGGCTATACATGACTGATTTTACACATATTCGAGCATGTTATAGTGTACATAGTTCCTTTGAGCATGACCATAGCCTTATGTTAGAAATATTTTCAAGAAGAAGCTTAGCCTAGTGAGCTAACATGCATGATTTCTACATTGTTTATATTCTGATTTTTGAAGCATGTTAGCATGACTTGGAAATGCATGAATAAACCTTTAGCTTGTGTTTATTTGATTAGTAAGGAAACATGAGCATGTTGAACCTACTAGCAAGATTTGAATATGAATATTGCCAAGCTACCATGAGGACTAAAATTTGATATTTGTGATCATGTTTGATGACACTCTTAGACTCACTCATGTAGTATAACCATAGATATACAATGCTTGTGTATCACATTTCTAGAAAAGCATGAACGAAGCATATTTTCAACTAAAGGGGTGTTAGTCTCACGTTTGTGTTATAAATACTCACAAGTATGCCTAATATGAGTTTTATAACTATCTTATATGTTTAGAGATCAAGCATGCTAGACTTTGTGGTTTTATAACCTCAAATGGCCTTTTAACTTGTTGAAATGATCAATTTAGAATTCTATTATGAAAGAAAGAAACTAGATTGACTTAAGGAGCATGAGAAGGCCTTTAACATGTCAAAATATATTATGTATGATTGTGTGTTCAAGCTAGACAAAGACCACAGGCAAAGAAATTGAGATTTGGTTTGGAGTCGAGGAAGAAGAGCAATTTCTTGGAGTCTAAACTTAACCATGGTATAGCATTGCCATGATCAAGTCGAGGACTTGGTCAGTTTTGAAATCTGAAGTTTAGCAGTCAACTTGTATGGTACCTAAAATGCTAGAGCTGGTTTAAAACCTACTGATGTATATAAATATGTGATGCTTAGATGATAAGTTGGTGTTTTCCTTGTAATGGAAAGTCCATGAGTAGGGAGGTCTTAAACTTAAGCATTCTTAAATTGTTTATGAAGTAACTAGGGATTTGATGTCGTATGAACTGATTTTGTACCATATGTGCATACTTAAATCGTGTCAAGCTTGTTTAAAGATTGTGTTAGCTAATGAACATCTTGAACTTATAATACGCTATAAATAGGATTCGAAAGTGTTGATTTCTTAAAGTGAATAAACTACGCTTAAGGCAAGTTCCCTAAACTTACTCTAATTATTATTGAAGCGAGTTTCCTTGAACTTCATTCTTGATTGTGCAAGTTTCTTGAACCCTACTTTTAAACTTATCTTGTGAATGAAAGTTATCCCGCTTATTCGCTCAATCGAGCTAGTATGCTTAAATTTTTGTGAAAGTTATTATTCATATTGAACTTAGTATTGTTCTTAAATTTTGGGTTAACAGTTTAATATTGGTAACTCTAGTGGAAGTTCAATAGTCCTTAGTGACTACTCAGTATAAATTGTTTATCCTATTGGATACATTGATAGTCGTTGAATTCATATATTTCTGTTGATTTATATTGAATTATCATTCTTATTCCAAGAATTGTTGATATTCACTATTCATGATATTATTCTGAAACTCTAATCTGTCTTTGAGATGATACTTCGATATTTTAAACTCGTGTTATGAAACTCTTTACCCTTGTTGTATATTACTTGCTGAGCAATTTGTGGTCATCCTTACTTTTTAAAACCTTTTAGTTAAGGAGGAACAGGGTGGTGTCTCTGGAACAGACAAGGGCAAGGGCAAAGCTACTAACTAGCTTGTTCCTTTTATGTTTAAGACTATTATGATGTACTAAGACTACATTTAAACTTAGATAGGATTATGTAATTGGTCTTTATTCGATACTATTATGTAATCTGTTAAGTATTGTAGGTTGCGAGACTTGAGGGAATAATTATAATAAGTGATTGTATATTATTCTAAATTAGATTTTCCATTGTGAATGCGTTATTTTAGTTATTATGGTAATGCCATGAGAATGTGATGAACCGAATTCAAGTGACCAAGTGGAGGTCTAAATTTGGGCTCGTCACATAAAACATGGTATTTAGGTTTAAGATTCACAAATTATAATTAAGATTACTAATTTAGTAATTAAGGCTTACAATTAGCAATTAGAGTTTTTATTTTAACATTTATGGTTCCTAATTTAACAATTAGGATTATTAATTTGTAATTAGGGTTTTCTAAGTAATAATTAGGATTTTCCTAATTAACATTAAGCTTTATAATTTAGCAATTAATGTTCTAGTTTAGTAATTAGGGTTTCTAATTATTAATTAGGGTTCCTAATAATAATTACGGTTTCTAAATATTAATTAGGGTTTCCAATAATTAGGGTTTCCCTAATTAAGATTATAATCTATTAATACATGTCAATAATCATAAAAACATGATGATTTATAGCACTGTATTTGACTTTTAAACTAGGGTTTAACACAGTATTGCTAGGGTTTTCTAACACTATACCATAATTGACCAATCGTTATTAATACGTACATACAGTACATATTTATAGCACTGAAATATAATTAATAGAATATTATTATTCTCTGTCCTTATTCAAAAACCAGAATTAGGGTATGGATTCCATATCTGATTTGTCTTCCATATATAGCATTATTAATTAAGTTAAAATAATTAACTTAACTAAATAAATTCATATAATAAAATAATAATTATAATAATTCTAATAATCATTTCATATATTATTTAAATAATGTATAATCATATTTTCATGGAAAATAAATAATAAAAATATTTTTACTACAAAATTAATTATAAAAATATAATTTATAATGGTCGATAATTCTAAGAAAATTATTTAAAATTATTCATGTAATAAATAAATTTTATTTATCATATATATACATATATATATATATATATATATACTTTTACCTTACACGTATTCCCACCTTTAAAATAAAATTAAAAAAATTATACACAAAATTTCTGATTTAATTATATAGAACTTATCGGGTTATTACAGAGAAAGGCTGGGTGAATTCATATTGTTGAGCTCCCTTGGAGGGGGATGGATAGCATTTACATGGATTTGGCATTGGTAACATTCCTTGATGTGATCATCAACATTTCTCGATGAGATCATCAGTAATGCCTTGTTCTTAGGATTTTTGACAGAGAGTCTGTGAGACCCAGCATTTTCTTAATAAAGATTTAAATTTCTCAAAATATTTTTTTTTGAATATTATGGTGTGGATTTGATATAATGTTATAGTTGTGGGTAATATTTATAAATTTTTTGAAAAGTAAGCAAGTGGTTATATAATATTCGATTGGTGGGGAATATTCGTTTTAACGAGGGAATATTAAATACGACGGCACACAATCATTAGTGGACCCTAGCGGATGTATTGTCGTAGTAAGAAAATGACAAAATTATCTTTTATTAAAAATAACGGCGAAAGTGTTACAGAATTAAAAGCTGTTAAACTACCGGTAGTAAAAGAAATGCGATGTCTGGCGTGGTTGCATAGTAGCACTGCGGTATTGATTATTTATTGATGCTTACGTGAGAAGTCACTCGGTTATACTCAATTATTGCTTTCTGATAATTGTTACATCATATCTCTCATATTATTGATTCAATTATTATCACAAAGTATCATCTATATAATATGTTATATTATTAAATCAATAATTGAGGCGACAAAAGTTATTCATATTATTATTTGCAATATTGACAATGTCTAGAAGTTTTGTCGAGAGAGGTTTGGTCATTTAATTATGCATGATAAGGAGAAATCCTTATCGGAAAGCCCCTCTTTCACAGGAGCGACACTGGTTGTTAAATATTATGAATTATAATATTAATGATGAATAAGTTTGTGTTGATTAAAGATGAAATTGATAGTTCCATTGTGTTGGGATTATTAGTGTTAGTGGAAATCGACATTTATTTCGATAATAATTGATGTCTGGAAGTTATCGGGTAATTAATCGGATAAATGAGCAATTAATTGCTATTAATTCACATAATTATAACTATTTGTTCACATGTGTGTACTATTGATTCTCATTGTTGTACTATTAGGAGAGGTTGTGCAAGATTGATAATACTTGCATGACTAAGTTAAAAATAGAGGTATAGATGGAAGTCTTATCTATTGTAATTCGTATTTTCACATGATTAGAACTATTGATTCACATGATTTACTATTGATTCACATTATTTACTATTAGGGGAGGTGGTGCAAGTTTGATAATACTTGTAGGACTAAATTAAAAATGAAAAGAAAAGAGGAAGGTATTATCTTTGTAATATTTTGAGCCCCAAAAGCGTGCAATTATAAAACTATATTTTCCTATAAATAGAAGCTCATTCTTCCTTCATTTCTCACCAATTCACTAAAGCTTTAGAGCAATTATTATAGAGAGAAATTATAGAGAGAAAAGAAGAAAGAAGTTAACTACCCTCACTATTCCAATATCCAGTCTTTCTTTTAAGGTAAAGGGTATTATTCTTTCATATTCATGAAGAGAGTTATTTTCTTTCAATACTCGTAAGGGTTTTATTCCATTCTTTATTATTATGTTGGAATAATTACATCTATCATCAAAATAATCGCATACATGGTGAAATTCTTTTGTTATTCCATTCTTCTTTATTATTATGTTAGAATAACTTTTATGCATGTGTATCTATCATATGCGGTGAATTTTATTGTTATTCCATTCTTTATTATTATGTTGGAATATTCTATGCATGCGGATTACACGTGGCCTAGTTCCATTCTTTATTATTTACATTTGAATAACACATACATTTTGTATGGCAGTTGCATTCTTTATTATTACATTGCATCGTGAATATCATTGTTATTCCATTCTTTATTATTCTATTGGAATATATCTATGCATGTGCGATTATTATTACATGACCTAGTTCCATTCTTTATTATTACATTTAGAATATCATGCATGCGATCTATCGCATGCATGGTGAATTCTTACATTATTCCATTCTTTATTATTACATTGGAATAACTTTTATCTATTGGATTACCACATGCATGGTGAATGATCCTTCGTATTCATTCCTTATTAAATTGTAGAAATGATCTGTCTACGTAGATTACCGCATGGCGGGCGAAAATCCATTTGCAGTTTTATATATTCTATTATACTCAATTGGTTAAAATTTTGACTTATATACTCCACGAAATTAGTAGAATATCCTGGATATTTGCGCTTCATCCAGTATCTTTTCATGGAAATATTCGTATGAGCATTCTTGAATTTTACTCCACAAAGTAGTATCATGTTGACAATTTGGACGTTATTAGTTCCTGGATAAATTAATTTATAAATCTTTAAAATTTATTCTTGAACTTGTTTTATTGAATTATTATGTCATTGTAATCATCCTCATGCTTATATTGTGATGAAAGTCATCTTTGGCTTACGTGCATAGATGGACTCGATATGATTATGACCAGGAATCATTCGGTATAATCATGACCTAGAATGTTATAAATGATGTGGTAAAAGTCCTCAATGGCCTGTAGTGCCTTGATGGACAATTTTTGGTATGATTATGACCAGGGATTATTCGGTATAGTCATGACCATTGATGATTTAATGAATATCCTTGGCCCGTAGTGCAGGGATGGTTCGATGATGTGATTTATTTATTAAGTTGAGTCTCAGCGATAAAAATTGATGAAAACATTTTAAATCATAGAAGCTAGTAGATATCATGCTCTACTTAACTCTTCTAATGGATTGCTTATTCACGATTGTTGAGTTAAACTTGATGTCTATTGTATTTTATCGGTTTTAACATTGTTGAAGACTAATGATAATTTATTCTGCATTATCTTAGTCATAATATTTCTTACTAGGCTAGTTGAGCTCACCCTTTTGCTTTCATTGTTCTCTTCAGGAAATAAGAACGTAGCCGGGACTAGTCGGGGAATGGAGTGATGGTCCGAGATGGTGTATTAGTAGTCCTCACTATTCTATAAAATAGTGTGACAATAAATGTAATGAGGACTCCATTGAGTGTGGATATTGTCTAAATGACAATATTCTTATTAAAAGTCTTAGATTATGTTTTTGTCGTATTTTTTACATTTGTTGTATAATTAAGTTGTATTTGATTTTGTGTACCCATGTATTTGGCGACTCAAGATGGGTGATGTATACTATTTGGGGTCGTCACAGTTAGTATCAAAGCTTAGGGATATGATCCCTGGCTGAGATGTGAGACAAGAACTAGGCGGGGAGAGACGGAGAATTCCTTCGCTAGTATGACCTACCTAAGTTTATTTGGTATTTAATTGGTTGGTCAGAGTATAGGGATAATATGTGATATGTTAATTAACCCTTGTTTTGTGGCAGTGTTTGAAAATGGCAGCTGAAAATGTTAACAATAGAGTAAATGAGACCGTTGAGACACCTTTAATCACTAA
Organism: Panax quinquefolius; assembly: GCA_020205615.1. Lineage (NCBI taxonomy): Eukaryota > Viridiplantae > Streptophyta > Magnoliopsida > Apiales > Araliaceae > Panax > Panax quinquefolius. The sequence goes on from CM035152.1 coordinate 74,628,294, forward strand.
CCAGGTTAATGTGATGTCAGACGAAGAAGAAATTAGAGATATCTATGTGGTGAGTGAAGAACTAATAGTTGCACTCGAGCTAGTTGTAGAGGTAGCGTGTGAGTGAGGAGTGAAGAAGAAGAGGAACTGAGGAGAATTTATTAGAAGAATTTTATGATATAAATTTAGAATTACAAAATCGTATTCATGAGTTAGAAGAAGCGAAATTTGAAGAAGCGGCGGTGATGCGTGGAGCAAAGAGATGCAATAATTCAAAATTGTGTTACCCGATGTGCGATGCTTGAAGCGAAGCACTCTTTGGCGAGTATAAGATATTTGAAATTTGGAATCGAGAATGATATGATCAAAGTTACGATGAAAGAAGAAGTAATTTGAGCGAAGGAGAATAGATGATGCATGGGTAAAAGCCGCACGACGCGTTGATATTGTAGAAAAAGACGTCCGATCCAATAAAGTCAAAATAGATGAAATGGATTTCGCTTTTTGGACAACAATTGGGAGAATCCAACATCGAATTCGGAATTATCCTGTGGAGAGCGGTCAACCCCAATTCGATATGGATCGGAGAGTAATGATTCGAATCATGGATCAGGAATGTGACGAAGCAATTAAGGGTGGAATGTACTCTATAGCAAAGTCAAATTCGATAGTTTAAGTGAGAGTGTTTGTCGAGAAACCCGAATGAAGTTATTACGGGTAAGTTAATTATAAACTCTTGCGAAGTCTATACCTTATTTGATACCAGTTCTACCCACTCTTTTATTTCTCCTACTTGCGTTCAATGTTTAAATTTGACTCCAGAGAAATTAAACTTTGATTTATCTGTTGAAACTCCGTTGGGAGAAACCTTCATTACATCCACTGTTTATAAATCTTGTTTAATTCAAATTGACACTTACACATTACCTTTCGATCTTATCTCTTTGAAAATACTTGCATTTGATGTGATTTTAGGAATCGATTAGTTAACTACTCATCATGTTTTTCGTACGATTGTTAGCTTTCATATTCTTAACCAACCTATCATGCGAATTCAAGCAACCAAACCACTAAAGTTAATCTTTGTTATATCAAGCCATAAGTAAAAAGAGCCCCGAGCCTTTTCATTTGGTGACTTCCAAGTCTTGGAATACTGCAGAAAGCCGGACTTTCCGTGGGGGCGTTGTGAATAACGATGGCAAGTTGATAGAGTATCAATGTGACGTGTTATCAAGTCTTTGGATGAGAGTCGCGATTTTGAATGATATTTCTATTGTTAATAAATTTCTGGCGTATTCTTGAAGACTTCTTAGCCTACCCTAGAGGCGTGAAATTGAATTTTGTATTGACCCCGATCTACAAAACCCATTTCTAAAACCCTCAAATATTTCTTCAAATAAGCGAGCGTATTATGCGCTAAAGGCGTTGGCTCGAAATTTATTGAAGATTACGACTATACCATTCAATATCATCGTGGAAGAAGCGAACGTGGTAGGTGTAGCGTTGAGTAGAAGATTGTATCGTTTCTGAGTGCGATGTTGTTAACATAAAAACCCATTTTATATAACTTACAAATGATGAAGATAGAGTTAAAGACTCTAGAGACCCCGTGGTGATATCAAATATATGAGTAGAATCGACTTTAATCGATAAAGTTAAAAAGCAGCTCAAGCTACACACACAGAATCGATGATGAATGAAGAAGAAGGTTCAAGAAGGCATTATTCTAGAAGCAAGAATCGATGAGAGAGAGGAAATCTCAACCCTTAATTTTATTGGTCTATTTGAAATCCTCGATCGAGTAGGGCTGTGGCCTATAGACTCGTTTTACCGCCTTAAGTATGTCGGCGTGTTCATAACATTTTTCACGTATCGTTGTTAGTAAAAACTTAGTCTTGGGGGACTTTGGAGCCAAATTTTGGAATAATTAATGAATCTAAAAAATTATGAAATCATGGGGGTTTTATAGAGCACGTTACAAGCTTTCCATAGCCTTGAAAATGGACTAATTCCGATAACGGATGAAGAAGTTATGAAGATTTGAAGTATGTGTGTCAAAAGTTACAAAATCTGGAAAATTGGAGTTAAGTGCGAAAGGTCGAGCACCTAGGCACTAGGCTAGGTGCTTAGAATCTGTTCTTGGGCACCTAGGCACTTGCCCAAGGCCAAATTTGGGTGCCTAGGTGCTGGGCAAGTGTTAAGCCAAAATCTGTCCAGACGTCCATTAGGAAATTGGGTATAACGTTTTCATACAAACTCCGATTGAGGTGATTCAGGATGATTCGGAAAGATAATGAGTAGACCAAAAACATTCATTCTTTATATTTTGAGATATGAGGTCAGTATCAAGGCCTAAAATGGCTATTTTAGGGACTGATGTGCATTCAGAGGCAATCGGAGGACATCGGGCATGCACGTATGCAGCGTGTAATGTTTTCGACGATAAAGGTATTCAAGGTGTCCTTACCTCTTGACATACCAGTGCGTGTACGTAAATTTCGAGGCGAAATTTCATAAGGAGGGAGATTGTGAGACCCCAGATTTTATGAATAAAGATTTAAATTTCAAAAAATATTTTTTTGAATATTATGGTGTGGATTTGATATAATGTTATAGTTGTGGGTAATATTTACAAATTTTGCAAAGTAAGCAAGTGGTTATATAATATTTGATTGGTGGGAAAATATTCGTTTTAACAGGGAATATTAAATGCGATGGCACAATCATTAGTGGACCCCACAACGAGAAGTATTGTCGTAGTAAGAAAATGACAAAATTATCTTTTATTATTAAAATAACGGCGAAAGTGTTACAATTAAAAGCTGTTGAACTACCCGGTAGTAAAAAAATGCGATGTCTGGCGTGGTTGCGTAGTAGCACTACGGTATTGATTATTGATGCTTACGTGAAGAAGTCACTCGGTTATACTAAATTATTACTACTGATAATTGTTGCATCATATCTCTCATATTATTGATTCAATTATTGTCACAAAGATATCATCATATAATATGTTATATTATTAAATCAATAATTGAGATGACAAAGTTATTCATATTATTATTTGCAATATTGACAATGTCTAGAAGTTACATCGAGGAGAGGTTTGGTCATTTAATTGCGGCATGATAAGGAGAAATCCTTATCGGAAAGCCCCCTCTTTCACGAGGAGCGACACGGTTGTTAAATATTGTGAATTATAATATTAATGATGAATAATTTCGTGTTGATTAAAGATGAAATTGATAGTTCCATTGTGTTGGAATTATTAGTGTTAGTGGAAATCGACATTTATTTCGATAATAATTGATGTCTGGAAGTTATCTTGACGATCGGTAATTAATCGGATAAATGAGCAATTAATTGCTATTAATTCACATGATTATAACTATTTGTTCACATGTGTGTACTATTGATTCACATTCTAGTACTATTAGGGGAGTTGGTGCAAGATTGATAATACTTGCATGGCTAAGTTAAAAATGGAGGTATAGATGGAGGTCTTATCTTTGTAATTCGTATTTTCACATGATTAGAACTATTGATTCACATGATTTACTATTGATTCACATTATTTACTATTAGGGAGGTGGTGCAAGTTTGATAATACTTGTAGGACTAAATTAAAAATAAAAGAAAAGTAAAGGTAGGTATTATCTTTGTAATATTTCGAGCCCCAAAACGTGCAATTATTAAAACTATATTTTTCAATAAATAAAAGCTCATTCTTCCTTCGTTTCTAACAAATTCACTAAAGCTTTAGAGAAATTATTATAGAGAGAAATTATAGAGAGAAAGAAGAAGAGAAGTCTGCTACCTCACTATTACAATATCCAGTTTCTTCTAAGGTAAGGGGTATTATTCTTTTGTATTCATGAACAGAGTTATTTTCTTTCAATACTCGTAAGGGTTGTTATTCCATTCTTTATTATTATGTTTGAATAACATGTCTATGTGAAGTACCGCATACATGGTAAAATTCTTACATTATTCTATTCTTTATTATTACATTGGAATAACACATGCATGCATGATCTATCGCATACTAGTGAATTCTATTGTTATTCCATTCTTTATTATTACATTGGAATATCACATCATGCATGGATTACGCAGACTGGTTCCATTCTTTATTATTACATTGGAATATAACACATGCGGTGCATGATCTATCGTATGCGTGAATTACATTGTTATTCCATTCTTTATTATTTTGTTGGAATATCACATGCATGTGGATTACGCATGACTGGTTCCATTCTTTATCATTACATTTGAATATCACATGCATGCGGTCATATTATGCATGACCTATTATTCCATTCTTTATTATTCTATTGGAATAACTTTGTCATGTGGATTACCACATGCATGGTGAATGATCCTTCGTATTCATTCCTTATTAAATTATGGAAATGATCTGTCTACGTGGATTACCACATGGCGGGCGAAAATCCATTTGCAGTTTCATATATTCTATTATACTCAGTTGGTTAAAGTTTTGACTTCTATACTCCATGAAATTAGTAGAATATCCTGGATATTTGTGCTTCATCCAGTATCTTTTCATGAAAATATTCTTCTGAGCATTCTTGAATTTTACTCCACAAAGCAGTATCATGTTGACAATTTGGACATTATTGGTTCCTGGATAAATTAATTTATAAATCTTTAAAATTTATTCTTGAACTTATTTTATTAAATTATTATGTCATTGTCATCATCCTCATGCTTATATTGTGATGAAAGTCTTCTTTGACTTACGTGCATAGATGGACTCGATATGATTATGACCAGGGATCATTCGGTATAATCATGACCTGTAATGTTATAAATGATGTGGTAAAAGTCCTCAATGGCCTGTAGTGCATTGATGGGACGGTTTTTTGGTATGATTATGACCCGGAGATTAATTCGGTATAGTCATAACCATTGATGATTTAATGAATATCCTTGGCCAGTAGTAGTGCGGGGATGGTTCGATGATGTGGTTTATTTATTAAGTTGAGTCTCGTGATAAAATTGATGAAAACATTTTAAATCATAGAAGATAGTAGATATCATGCTCTACTTGACTCTTCTAATGGATGCTTTATTCATTTGCAGTTAAACTTGATGTCTATTGTATTTTATCGGTTTAACATTATTGAAGACTAATGATAATTTATTACGCATTATCTTAGTCATAATATTTCTTCTTGGGCTAGTTGAGCTCACCCTTTTGCTTTCATTGTTCTCTTGAGGAAATAAGAACGTAATTTGGGACTAGTCGGGGAAAGCGGGTGATGGTCGAGATGGTGTATTAGTAGTCCTCACTATTCAATAAAATAGTGTGACAATAAATGTAATGAGGACTCCATTGAGTGTGGATATTATAAATGACAATATTCTTATTAAAACTCTTAGATTATGTTTTTCTTATTTTTAAACTCTGTATAATTAAGTTGTATTTTATTTATGTTTGGCGACTCAAGATGGGTGATGTATACTGTTTTTAAGTTGTAGAATTTCATAATCATTCGATGGATCCGCTGTCTTTTGGACTCACCTCGGGTGTAGATGGGTGATGTATACCAAGGGTGTTGGATGGGAGGTAGTTCCGCCGGATGGTTAGCAAAGCAAATGTAGCTCTTTGGTGTGATAGATCCCCGTGGTTTATCTGATTACCAATTCAGAATCTCCAAAGACAGTTAACCGTATAATTCCCATTGATTGGGCAAGTTTCAACCCCATGATATAGCCTTCATACATAGTTGTATTGTTGGTGTTGTCAAACTGCAATTTGACGGCGATGAGATATTCCTCCCCCGTAATGGATACTAAAACTGCTCCAGCCCCAGAACCTTCCATGTTTACAACTCCATCAAAATATATCTTCCATGATTACTGTGTATCGTCCTGACGTTGTAGCTAAAATGTCATTACCCCTTCATCGAGAAAGTATGTTTCCAAGGGTTTGAAATCCCTTGAAGGTACGGCGGCCAGTTGATCCGCAATTCCTTGACCTTTGATAGACTTTTGAGTCACATAGACTATGTCAAATTGTTGTAGGATCAACTGCCATCTGGATAGTCGACAGTTCAACATGGGTTTGCTGAACACGTACTTGAGAGGATCCACGCAGGATATGAGATGGGTTGTTTGACCATAGAGGTAATACTGTAACCTCATGGAAGCCCATGCCAAAGCACAACAAGTTTTCTCAATCAGAGTGTACTTGTGTTTATTGCTGCTGAATCTTTTGCTGAGGTAATAGATAGCTCGTTCTTAGCCTCTATCATCTTTTTATCCCAGCATGCATCCCATGGCGTTGTCATTGATTGACAGGTACATGAACAGGGGAACGCCATCCCTGGGACGTACCAAAATAAGAGCTTTGACTAGCTACTCTTTGATTGTAAGGAAGGCTTTATGACACTCATCATTCAATTTCATGGAGGAGTTCTTCCTTAGTAACTTAAAGATAGGCTCATAGGTTGCTGTGAGTTGGGAAATGGGTCGGCTGATGAAGTTGATTCTTCCCAAAAATCCCCGTACTTCCTTCTCTGTTCGAGGTATGGGCATTTCCGTGATGGTATGGATTTTTGTGGTATCCAGCACAATCCCTTTGTGGCTGACTAGGAATCCTAGAAACTTGCCGGATTTTATGCCAAAGGCCCATTTAGCTGGATTCAACTTTAAGTTGTACTTACGCAACCTATTGAAGAGCTTTTTAAGATGATCTAGGTGGTCTTCCTCCCTTTAGGACTTGACAATGATGTCATCCACATAGATTTCTAACTCTTTGTGCATTAGATCATAGAAAAGAGCCATCATGGCTTGTTGGTAGGTAGATCTGGCATTGATGAGGCTGAATGAGTACTGTCTATAGCAAATGTAGGGATTTTGGCACATCAAAGCAATGCATAGCAAAAAATAAATTAAACAAGAAAAAATCCGAAACCCAAACAATATCCATGCGAAACAAAAATTAATTCAGTGTGTAAGAGATTATACCGATTATGAAGCTGGAATTGATGCGATCGAATCTCCAACGCAATCCGAATGAACTACGTCTCTACGGTATCCACACGAACACCCGAAAACCGTCTCACAATTCTGCTATAAAAGGGTGCTACGGTACTAGCCACAATAAGATCAGGATTTTCTTCAAAGGTTTTCTCTCTAGTCTCTCTCTAAGAGCAGTTAGGGTTATTATATGTGGGAGTTGTGGTTTACACTCCTAAATTAACCTCACTTTCACTTTATAAATTCAAACAATTAGCACAGCAGTAAGCAAGGATCGATCCCACAGAGAGTGATTTGTTTTATATTTATTCTATTATTTTGATAGAAAATAAAGATTGGGGATTTTTTGAAAATTGTTTTGAAACTAAAAAAACAAGAATTAATTATGAAGTTAACCAAAAATGTAAAAACTTCAATTCTGCAGTTCAGTTTCACCAAGTAAAACAATCAATTAATCAAGTTATTATTATTTTCCCTTCAATGAAACTATTACCCCTAGATAACAATAAGCTCTGGTATCTGAAATTCTCCTTAGATTATCACTGTATGAAACAAGCTCTCCACCAGATTCTAACTAGCATACAACCTAGAATAAGCTCTCTAGATTTAATATGATAGAAGCATTAAGAAATAGAGAATTAGGCTAGTCCAAGCAATAAACACATAAGCTCGATTTGTTTAACTTGTTTTCTAATAATCTTAGCAATACACAAAAGCTTTTCCACAATTAGTATTACCAAGTTGCTACTTGTGATGAAGAAAGATATCAATTACACGTAATACCAATCTTAATCTAGTAGATGATAATGATCAAATTAACTCAATTGGCCATATCAAATCAATTAGATCAATTAGCATGCAATCAATGAAAACAGATTATCAAAAGAAATTTCACACAAGAAGGAATAAATAATAATACTCAATTAATCAATTACTTGTAACAAGGATTCACCTCCCTTTAGAACTGAATGAAAATAATTAGCCTGACATGCTCTTGAGTCTTCATTCCAATAGATGATAGTTGATAGTTGAATGAATAAAACCCTGACTCTCATCCTATATTTATAGTGCTAGATAAAGTCCTAAATCCCATGGGAAGTAGAAATCCAAATCCTAAAAGGAATTATAAATTACACTAATTTCCATAAAGAAATAGAATTCAATTTAAAAATAAATCTTAGTCTAAAAGAAATCCTAATTACAATAGAATTGTAAAAACTAATCTTCTAGAATCCAAAATTCAAATTTGAAATTGGAATTAAATCCCACAATTGCCATGTGCTTAAACTCCTTGCCGCGTGAATCCAAATACATTTGTGATACTAATTGTTGAATCTTTCATTTGCTAGGAATCCCGTAAACCTCCTCCAATTTATTTCCAAAATCATTGAACCCCTTCAATTGTACCTAAAATAAAAATATAAGAATAATGAGTTTATTTAGGCACAAAATAAATACAAAATATAAGGTATTAAAGAATAAAAATATAACATATTTCATACTCATCAAATTCCCCCACACTTATCTTTTTACACGTCCTCGTGTAAACCAAAAGTTTGATTTTCAGAAAAATTCTATTCAGCCATAGTGTCAAAAGATTTCAAGGTACAAATCTTGACTATCAACACTAAATTTGCAAAAATATAATCAATGTCTTATTAGTTAACTCACAATGAACAAACTTACTAGTTCACCAATGAATTTCATTAAACCAAATTGTAACCACATAAGAAACTTTTCCAAAATCTACACACTTACTCAACTTAGTTACCATGGAGCAAAAACCATGCACACCGACTCACAACCAAGAACAAATTTTTCTTCCTTTTTAAGTTTTTTCATATAACCTTCTTTTTAGCACAGATGAATGTATTTTCATGCTTTTATCATATTATTTTTTTTCTTGACATGTGCAATGTCTCCTTTTCTTAGTCTTTTTAGAGTTACCCATTAGCAAACTTTCCTCCAACGACTCCTAAACCAGATGATCTTAGGGCGCTAGCTGTAGAGACACCCCTAAAGCTTACTTATTCAAGTAACAAAGGCCATAAAAGTTGACTAGTCAAGCTGCTTTTATCCATCGCACTTTTTAGTGTGAATACCGATGCTTCTCGAGGCTTGATACCTAGTTATTTCGCATAATGGACATTGAAGCAATTTTTCAATCACCAAATTTTTTTTTCTCTTTTTTTTCTTTATTTTTTCATTCATCATTTTCACATGGTTCTGCAACAACATAAGCAAGTTAAACAGTTCTAAGTCATGAAATCAGTGCACATAGACAACTCCACAAATACAAATAACTTAGCCAAATAAATATGCTTATCATATTCAAGTACTCATGTTTCACAAATTCAATTCAAATCAATTACTATGGATCATTGCTTAGTTGTCATCATTCATTAACAAATTAAGCATCAAATAGATTCTAAAATTTAGCATTAATTTTTAATCTTTGACTTTAACCTTCGAACACATAGGCAAATAGAACCATGGAACCCAAGTTTTCAAAAAAAAATTAGAATGTTTTTCAACTTCCCATCAAAATTGGATTATTATTCCTACATAAAAAAACTAAATCTTCCCCCCACACTCAAACCTTACATTGTCCCCAATGTAAGAAAATCATGCAAAGAACAAAATACTACTAACTAACATGCAATAAAAAACTAAAAAGTAAAGGGATAGAAAAATCAAATCTGAGATCTTAGGTTGCCTCCCAAGCAGCTGCCCTTGTTTATTCTCATTGGCTTGACATCATCCTTCTCATTCTATATAATTGGACTTGTGTACTTCAAGTGGACTAGTAACAGTTTTAATTCATTAGGACCATCCTTCAGATCATGATTTTGCTCCATTCCACTCCTCAAATCCTACTTGTATATTTGCTCAAGAGATTCCTGCACTATAGAGTCAACAACATCAATAGCAAAAATAGAATTAACATTACCAAGATACCTCTTAACTTCTTATATGCCGAACTGGACGTGTGCGTTGTCCAATTCCATGTGTAAGGTCCCATGATGTTTATCATTCTATGTTGTTGCTGGTACAAGGAAAGTATCATCATCTATGTCCTCCTTATAGAAATCTGCAGGAATTATTAATTCTTCCATATCTACCTCTTGTTCATCCTTTTCAAATTTTAAATACCTGATTTCTTCTTCAAATTTAGCAGTAGTCTCGAGCACTTGCAAATGGTTTCCACTAGTGAACTCCTTATCGTCTTTAAGTTCGTGTTCCTTATTCGTCATTTCTTTAAGGAATTTTTCATTAGACTCTGTATACCACGTTGAATTCTTTCCAACTTTCCAATTCCTTATTAGAACTTGGGGAAAAGGTAGTTTTGGTTCATAAACTGAAAGAGGTGGAAATTTTTGCTCGAGTAAATCATTGATTCTTGTTTCACTATTGTCAGACTTGCTTTGTATTGACTTTCCTTGCTACTAATCCTCTGCACCATTTCTTAATGTTATGGCACTTACATTTTCAACAGTTGGAGAAAGTGACCTTCCTACTGTGGTTGCAAGCTGACCAACTTGATCCGTCAGATCTTGAATAGAAGTTCTTGTCTCCTGCTAGAATTGATGTGTCTGACTCATAAACTGTTGTGTTTGGTTCATAAATGCCTTGAACATATCCTCCATGGATGTCCCAGAATTGACAGGTACTTCTTGGATTTCTGTGTGGTATTGAGGTTGAGCTTGTTGAAAACCTTGCGTATTCCTTACAGCCATTTGTCAAACTATAGCAGTTAATTCAGAAATTTGTTGCTCAATATTACAAGTACTCATCTCTTTTACCCTTTATGATGCATAAGTCATCCTAGTACTATACTGCTGTGAGTTGGCTGCCATGGTTGTAATTAAGTTCTTTGCAACGTCTGGAGTTTTTTCTACTAGTCGCATCGATCATACTTCTTTCCATTGGTAGCAACCCCTCATAGAAGTACTGGATCAAGTGATAGTCATCAATTCCGTGAGGTGGACAGCTGGAACATAACTTCTTGAACCTTTCCCAATACTCGTAGAGAGTTTCTCCATTGAACTGCATGATTCCACATATCTCCTTCCTTGTATCGGCAACTCTTGATGCAGGGAAATACCTCTCAAGAATAACCTTTGCATATCAGTCCATGATCATATTAATCCTGATGGTAGATAGTATAACCAGTCTTTAGCCAAATCCGCTAAGGAGAATGGAAAAAGTCTAAGCTTGATCTCTTCCTCTGTCACTCCTTATGATTTCATCGTGGAACACACCACATGAAACTCTTTTAAATGCTTATATTTATTTTCACCTATAAGACCACGAAAAATAGGCAAAAGACGAATTAGTCTGAAGTTAAGTTCAAAAGAAACATCTAAAGTAGGATACTCAATACAAAAAGATGGCTGAGTCAGATCAGGAGTAGCTAGTTCTTTCAAAGTTCTGTTATTGTGTGTCACCTCCATCTCTTCCACTTCAAGTGATGAAACAAGAGCTTCTTTTGTATCTACAGTTTTCTCTATCTCTTAATCAAAATTTAAGTCAATAAAGTTAGAGGATTGAGTCATAAAACAAAAACAAAAAGTAAATAATAAAAATAAACAAAAATAAATAACACTCCCTGGAAACGGTGCCAAAATTTGGGAGCTGTCGTTTACACTCCTAAATTAACCTCACTTTCACTTTATAAATTCAAACAATTAGCACATTAGTAAGCGAGGATCGATCCCACAAAGAGTGATTTGTTTTAAACTTATTCAATTATTTTGATAGAAAATAAAGATTGGGGATTTTTTGAAAATTATTTTGAAACTAAGAAAATAAGAATTAATGATGAAGTTAACCAAAAATGTAAAAACTTCAGTTCTGCAGTTCAGTTTCACCAAGTAAAGAAATCAATTAATCAAGTTATTATTATTTTTTCTTCAATGAAACTATTAGCCCTAGATAACAATAAGCTCTGCTATCCGAAATTTCCTTAGATTATCACTATATAAAACAAGCTCTCCACCAGATTCTAACTAGCATACAACCTAGAATAAGCTCTCTAGATTTAATATGATAGAAGCATTAAGAAATAGAGAATTAGGCTAATCCAAGCAACAAACACATAAGCTCGAGGTATTTAACTTGTTTTTTAATAATCTTAGTAATACACAAAAGCTTGTCCACAATTAGTATTACCAAGTTGCTACTTGTGATGAAGAAAGATATCAATTACACGTAATACCAATCTTAATCTAGCAGATGATAATGATAAATTAACTCAATTGGCCTTATCAAATCAATTAGATCAATTAGCATGCAATCAATGAAAACAAATTATCAAAAGAAATTTCACACAAAAAGGAATAAATAATAATACTCAATTAATCAATTACTTGTAACAAGGATTCACCTCCCTTTAGAACTGAATGAAAATAATTAGCCTGACATGCTCTTGAGTCTTCACTCCAATAGATGATAGTTGATATTTGAATGAATAAAACCCTGACTCTCATCCTCTATTTATAGTGCTAGACAAAGTCCTAAATCCCATGGGAAGTAGAAATCCAAATCCTAAAAGGAATTATAAATTACACTTATTTCCATAAAGAAATAGAATTCAATTTAGAAATAAATCTTAGTCTAAAAGAAATCCTAATTACAATAGAATTGTAAAAACTAATCTTCTAGAATCCAAAATTCAGATTTGAAATTGGAATTAAATCCCACAATTGCCATGTGCTTAAACTCCTTGCCGCGTGAATCCAAATCCATTTATGATACTAATTGTTGAATCCTTGATTTGCTAGGAATCTCGTAAACCTCCTCTAATTTATTTCCAAAATCATGGAACCCCTTCAATTGCACCTAAAATAAAAATATAAGAATAATGAGTTTATTTAGGCACAAAATAAATACAAAGTATTAAGAAATAAAAATATAACATATTTTATACTCATCAATATGTTACCTAAATGGCTGTTATATATCATATATATAGTAGTTAAAAGGAATTAATCAAAACCTAATTTCATAAAATCCGAATTTATATATATATATATATATATATATATATATATATATATTAATTAATATACCTATATATAATTATCCTATTAATTTAAATTTATAATTTAAATACTATCAATCATATTGACATATTTAAATCTTTACAATTTAAATTAATTTCCTTTTAATTATGTTCTATGTGTGTGACCCTATAGGTTATTATTACGTTGGCAATAATTTTAAAATCATATTATAAAATTATAAGCAGTGAGCGACATCTAGTAATGCATCACTGCTACCCAAGTAATAATAAGATCGATGATTCGATGCAACCTTTTTGTGACCAATGTTTCAATGTAATTTAATCCTTTTAACCTTAATATCCTAGATTAAACTCGAGTCATGGAATGTGTCATACTCTTCATAATTTAATCTGAGTTTTTTCTTGATCAATGAGTAGACTATATGAAACAAATCACTATTTGAGTATGACCATGCATTTCATAGTCCTACTCAATCAAGAGGCCTATGGATATCACCCCTAATACATAAAAGGGTTAAATTCCATCTAGATCACTAATATTCCTCACACGATTCATGATGTACCCAATAATCACCTTTACAGTCCACCCTATTAAAGGTGACCTTTGATGATATCAAAGCACATAAATTCCCGTGTAGTAATATAGTGATTCCAGGTCAGAGGATCACTACATCATTGTCACTATGAGAATCGCTAATGACACTTCGCATAATGCTCCACATAGAATTCTCATGGTGGGTCTATCCAGTACATCGTTCTCTAACATGTACCTATGCATTGACTTAATATCTCATATATTTATGACCAATGAGATTTGGTCATCAGTCAATCCACATACTAGTCTCAATGTATCATTGTTGTCCCATGAACAATGATACTCGACTAGGGACTTTGAAGAATAATGATACTAATTATAATTATATAATCTCATGTTCAAGTCAAATACTTGAAACTATATAATTTGTATCACTATTCTAAGGAATTTTATTATGTTAACATTTATATAACGCAGTAAATAAAACCATAATAAAATCATTCATCTATTCAATCAAATATAATATCAAAATGTTAAGCAATTATATCAAATAATTAGCCTCTAGAGCACAAACTCTAACAGCAAAAGGTTCCCCCAAAGAGTGATGAATGCAGTTTTCTCATGATCCTCTTCAACAACAATGATTTGATGGTACCCTGCAAAATAATCAGCAAAGGAGTACATATCATATTGAGTTGTATTGTCAATGAGTATGTGGATGAATGGCACGGGAAAGCTATCTTTGAGGCAAGCTTTATTCAGATCCCTGTAATCCATGCAAACTCATACCTTTCCTCCAAGTTTAGGCATGGGGACTATGTTGGATAGCAAATCAGGTATGTGGACCATAATGATGCCGGCTTTAAATTATTTCACAATTTCTTCCTTAACTTTCAAACTCCACTCAGGTTTTAATTGCCTGAGCTTCTGCCTGATTGGCTGAAATCCCTCTTTGATGGGGAGGCGATGAATGACAATGTCAGTGGAAAAACCGACCATGTCTTCATGAGACCATGCAAACACATCCTGGAATTGGGTCAATAGATTAACTATGTCATTCCTTTGGTTTGGAGTAAGGTCCGTACCAATTTGGATTTGTTTGGGGTTTTCTGAGGTTCCGAGGTTAAAAGAGGTGGGTTGATCAAGATTTGGCTTGGATTTGTCTTCGACCCATTCTTTGATCTCCTGATGTATCTCATAGTCCTCTTGTATTTCCATCAAGTTTGAGTCCAACTTTACATCAAAGTTACAGTCCTTGTGGAGAATCGGCACCTCATCAGCAAGTTTAGCTACATCCTACTTTAGAGTCCTAAAACAAAATGCTTTCATTTAATATATGAAAGTGTTCAATCATACAAAGTGTTAGCACGAAATGATAAAAATAATTGCTAATATTGTACAGCAAAAGTAAGCAATTATAGTTATCTACAAGGAAGAGAGAGTTTCTGCCCTTTTTACCCTTATCGGCAAATATAATGAGTGCTGCTCCAATTGCCAAGGGTGAAGTCATAGTGGATAGTAGTGATGAAGGGGTTGTTGTCATCCTCCTTCTCTTGAATGATGACCATGATGTCTGGACAATCATCATCAGGAATGTCTCTGTTCATACCCTCTGTATGAACTATGACGCGCATGTTTGACAACCGCCTTGCAATATCTTGTTTAAGTCTCCAGTCCTTTTCCTCTGCCTCAAGGTCTAGAATTAGGACTTCCTTTCCTTTGACCGGTATCGTCTTAGGAAACAACATAGCTACCACATGGGTAGAAACCTTTAATGAAGGTCGTATCAGCTCAGTATCTTTAGGTTGAGGCAATTATCGTGTGGCTGAAGATGAAAGAATATATTTGTGCTTGTGAGGATTCCTGTGAGTGGACCCAAAAGAATAGCCTAGCCCGGTTGTCCCTATTTGACTGGGAATTTGAACTGGGCGCTTGATGCCCTGATGATCCTTTCCCAAGCCTTGTCCAGGTTGAAAACCCAAAGATATCATTTCTTGACTTGCCGACATTACTTCGATAGAAACTCTGGGTTTCAGAGGTGGTGCCCTAATGGGTTGATAATGAGTTTTGCTCACCTCAAGGGCTTAGAAGCTGACAGGCTCAACGTCTACATTAAAATTGATGAGTGGTATGTCACCTTATATAAGACATTCTGGCTCAGCATTAACAGTGACCAGACTACTGTTAATAATGTATTTGAGCTGCTGATGAAAGGTGAAAGTGACGGCTCTAGCCATGTGAATCCATGGTCTTCCCAAAAGTAGGTTGTATCTTGTAGCTATTTTGAGCACATAAAAAGATACTCAGAATGTATGTGGACCAATCTCCACAGGTAGTTTAATCTCTCCGACAGCATTTCGTCGGGATCCATCAAAAGCTTTGATAATTATATGGCTGCTCCAGATCCTGTTGAGATTGATGTTCATTTTCTCCAAGGTGACATAAGGGTGGATGTTTAAGGATGATCCCCCATCTATAAGAAATCCCCCCACCATGTATTCGGAGGAAATGACAGTTATATGCAACGATTTGTAGTGACTCGTCCCTTCGAGAGGTATGTCCTCATCAGTGAAGGATATCACATTACTGTTGAAGATGTGATCAACCAGATGATGGAATTTCTCAACATCCACTATTTTTAGTAAGTGGCCTTCTTTTAAAACTCTCAGTAAGACCTTCTTGTCATCTTCTGAAGAGAAAACCAAGTCCAGTATAGAAATATATTGTGGAGCTTCTTTCAAGCTTAAAACCACCTTGGCTTCATTGTTTCCCATAGTATGGAGGAATTCTTCAATCTTCATCATAGGAACTTTCCCTTTGACTTGATGGTAGGCCTCATCACCCGGTGGGGAAGGTACAGTGGATTCTCTTTTGATACTGCAGCAGTTGTATTGGATGTAGATCCTTCATCCTCTCCATAATTCCATGGCACTTTCTTGAGGCTGAAAACAAGATATTATGGCCTGAATGGCAACATGATTAGCTTTGGCACAGCCACTTTCAAAGGATTTTCAACACCTTTGAGCTGAATTGGTTGTATTGTACGTGGTGTGGTAGCCAAATCTTCCTCATAGGATACAACTGCTATGATATCCTTACATTTTGTAGGAAATGTGTCCCCACTCTCAAGTGTCTGACGTCATTGTCTACCATCCGTAGTGGGACCTTCTGCCACAATCAAGTTTTGGATAAGATGGTATGAGTGCCCAAAGATTCCTCGGTGTTGTATTTCATGAGAGTGGGAGTGGTATTGGCATACTCTATTAGAATCAAATTGTCTTGAGTGTGAGCTAATTGGAGGTAAAAAAGCTGTAATTCTTCCCTCATTGATCAGCATTTGTAATATCTCTTCCATCGGTTGGCCTAAATAGGTGAATTCCCTTTTATTTGCGCAGTCCCGGCGGGCTTTAGCTTTTGCTCTTTTTACAATTTTATCCTCCAAGGTTTCACCTTCTGGAGTAAGTGGTGGAGTACTTGTAATAAGATGAAGGAGGATAGCATGCTCCTGGCAGAATAATTTATGTGTGACTTGGTGCTGATGAACCACCAGTTCTGCCAATTGGTTGACTTGCTCGCTAAGAGCCTTCATTTCTCGTTCCATCATAAATTGGAACTGTGCATAATCCCATTTGTCAACAGTGTCCTTGCTAGTTTGGGATGATCCACCAACATAATGGGAACCCTGTCCACTACTCTAATTAATCAAATTAACCTCTTCTTCCTTGTGTTGAGGGAGAGGGTTGTCTTGCACATGGGGTTGGTCGGGTTTGGTTACCACGATCTCACCATTGTCAATTAAATCCTAGATTTTGTGCTTCAAGGCCCAACAATCCTAGGTGTCATGTCCTGGAGCTCCAGCATGATAAGCGCACTTCCTGCTAGCATTAAAACCCTTTCCACTCGGGTTGGCTGGTGGAAGAAGATGAGTAATTTTCTTCTGAGTTGTCAGAAGTTTGAGAATGTTCTCGAGTGAGTCCCCTAAGGGTGTAAACACTCAAGTGCGTCTGACTTCTCCACCTTTTGGTAATGACGGGTTTGAAGACTGTGCTTGGAAAGGGGGAGTAGTTTCTCCTCTGGATAGGCATGTTTTGACTGCCTTTTCGTCCTTGTAGTATCAAGGAAACATCATCCTCTTTCTTCTTATGGACCCTCTTGGGGTTGTTTCCATAACTTTCAGACTGGATGTGTTCAGCCACAACTTTTAATGCGCAAGGTCTTGAATCTTCCCAGACTTCAATCCCATCTCAGCTATTTCTCTATGTTTTATCATTTCAGAGAATGGTTTGCCTATGCCAGCTAAGACCCTCTCATAGAAAAGGGCTTCTTGAATGTCTATGAAGGTCATCACTAATTCAGACCCAGTCATAGATGGAATAACTTGAGTAGCAAGGCGCCTCCACCTTTGGGCATACTCTCTGAAAAGCTCATTGACTTGTTTCTTGACCTTGGTAATTTGATACCGGTTTGGAGCCATCTGAGTTTAGAAACTATATTGACTGAGGAAAGCATGGACTAGCTCCTCTCAGTGATAAATCTTGGAGTTGTCTAATCTGGTATACAATGCTCTGGCTTCTCCAGTTAGACTTTTCAGAAACAGCTGCATTCTGAGCTTTTCATCTTCGGCATAAGATCCGAGTTCTCTAATGAATACCTTCAAATGTGTGTAAAGATCTCCCAATCCATCATACTTTTCAAAATTGTGAGTCTTGAATTTCTCTCGATAATGAACCCCAGGAAATATGCACAGGTCTAAATATGAAACACTCTAGTGTGCTCCAATCCCTTTGATAGACCGAATGGTCTATTCCATTTGAAGGACTTTTTTCCTAATATCATTGGTATCTGGATCTTCTCTGAGATTGGTGATTTCAGGAGTTTTGTTGGTTTTGTCCAACTGAGACTCAGGTACTAGAGCTTCTTTTTCTGGACCCTGGGTTCCTCCATGCGCAGAGGATTCTGTATATATGGGTATTTATGGACCCTAAGTAGACTTATGTAGTTCTTTGAGCACAACAGCCAACTCTGTAATTTGATTGCTTAATACATCGAACTCTTTACGAGAGACAGGAGTAGGATTAGGCTGACCAGATGTAGCCATGCTTGGTTATAGGCTTATTGCCTTCTTGGACTTTGAACGGGTAACAGGACCAATTGTTTCCCTACAAAAAGACTTATGTAATTTAGTCTTAGGGAATGTAGAAATGTGGCATGCTATGTAAAGTGTTTGTTTTTAGGAGTATTATCCTGCAAAATGGATGTCAGTTGTTTATATGACAAAATAGCATGACAAGTTTTGATTAAAAGGGAATGCATGTACACATATTTCTTTATACTTTCCATTACATTGAGATTAACATGGAAATGAAATTACAAGTAATTGAAATGGGAAGGTATGAAGAGACTTCCCTCCGTGTTTGGTTTATCAGAGGCTGACCTATCTTAGGTTACTCTCGCATCTTTATGGCATGAAGGTTCCCAGATCATTGCAATTTACTCGACGGGAAGTTAATCTGGCCTTTCAACTGGAGCGAATCTGGGTGGTGCCTTTCCTGAGCCTCGTTAGAATTAGTCTCCCTACGAGTCCAGTAATCAAACACCAACAGGATAGCCTCCTAGTGGAGGGACCACACAACATACATTCACATACAATGTGTCTCACCGTATGGAAATGATGACATGTGCGAAGCACGAATATCACAGTCAAATATGGTGTGAAACACTAAATGTAGTAAATAAATGCATTTGTACACATTCATTCAAATGTAAATGCAACATCCACACACAAGCAGATAAAATGTTTTGAAAAGCTTTGAAATAGCGTCTTAATCCCTCTTACTGGATGTCCCCAGCGGAGTCGCCACCTGTCGACGTCGGGATTTTTATTTGTCCCTTTCTGTTCTTGTTTTTTGGTGTTCTCATGTTAGGTGAGATTTGTTTGAAAAAAATAAGTTTGAAAAGGTCTGACATGTATATGTCGATGATTGGACTGTAAGAATCGCCTGTTGGTATTTTTTAAATGGTTGCACCAACTCAACCGAGAAATGGTTTGCACATAGACCTAGTGATGTAACACTTCTTAACTGATCTGTTAAACCAAAATTCATTAGGGTCTAGGGCATAATTTGAAAGTAGTATGCACACAAGCCAATCAAGTTTGATGATAAAGCATATACTTTGTAACAATCTTATTCATTTATTAATAAAAAGTATTAATTTATTAAAGACTTTTAATTATCTACGTGTTGTTGTTTTATAATATGTGATAAACTTATAGTTTTAAACAATGCTTTTAGAATAATGATGATGATCATTCTAATAAGATCTAAATTTTTAGAAAGCTTAAAACTAAAATAGTTCTCAATCATTGGATTACTAAATTGGGGATTAGTGAATCCGGATAGATTAGTACACACGTTTCTTGCTCATTGGATGAGGATGATTGATCTCATTATCATTTGTGTGGAGACACTAAAACTAGTATGTAGGTGCTTATTAGAGAATAAGTGGCTCGCTAAGGATCACTTAATGGATTTTTACTTGCCTATCAATAGGAATTCCTATAGTGATAGTAGTAGAAGTGATCCTTAGACTTGAGATTATCATAGTATCTTGTGTATGTTGAGTTATACTTTGACTTATTCCTTAAGACCCTTAGGGTATATCAAAGGGTATGCTTGGGTATAATAAGTTATACGTGGAGATAATTTATGATCAATAAAGAATCTACCGCTTCTAGTAAAAGAAGTGAAATGTCCTATGTGATTCGATAAATGACAACCCAATAGTCCTTGGCCAAGGTAGAGTGAAATTAAAAAGGAGTTTCTAATTTGCATTGTTTGGTGTTGTGCATTTAAGAATCAAAAAACATATAATTGAATAAAATAAGACTTGACAGTAATTTCATGTCTTATATAGGACATTGTATGGTGGAAGGATTGAATTATACGGTAACTATTTACTCAAAGGTTCTTTTATGATTAATGTTGAAATCTATATTATCTGAAAAGTCGTTAATCGCTAGAGAGGCTTATCCCAATTGTAGAATAAATATTATTTATTTAAAAAAAATAATATTTTAATTTATTTATTTAAATAAGATTAGAATTGTTCTAATTGATTTATTCACAATAGGTTTAATATGAAGAACCTAAAGGGTCACACCATAAAAGGAAGAATAATTATTTAAGAAGTTAATGGCATAATCGTAATAATATGTTAAGTGTATTTAATTTAATCTATGGTGATAGAATAAATTAAATAACTTAATATTTATTATTTAATATTTTAGAAATATTAAATATATAAATTAATAAGAGGAGTCTTATTAATATTATTACACTTATTATTATTATTTTAATTTCTAAAGAGTTGGAAATTAATTTAATATAAGTACTCTCAAATATCCTAATAAGATTAGGAGGCTAATTAATTAAAAGAGTTTAATTAATTATTACTAATAAGATTGGGAGCCTAATTAATTAAAGAAATTTAATTAATTAAAATTAAACATAATTCATTAATTGTTAAGGAGGGTTGCCCACATCTATAAATAAGAGGAGTCTTATTATGGGTGAGGGTGGTTGACACTTTCACAAAACACGTGAATACGTAATTCCAATAGTTGGGAGAGTACACCCTTTTTCTATGAGAGATAGAAAAACTAGGGTTTTTCCAAATACCCATCTTCTTGAATCTTTTTTCTTCCTTGGTGGATCACCTCTAGAGGCCAAACACTTGGGTGGCTAACATTGATCAAAGGAAGGAACCAAACCCGGTAGATTCAAGTTGAACGCAAAATGATTGGAGGTGAACTTGTACCTGAGGAAGCTCGAATCTTCAAGGGTATGATTCTTGTTCTTCATTTTTTGTTTAATTAATAATTGTGCATAAAGGATGATCTGGGTATATGGTTTGTAAAATTTGAAAACTATGATTTTCCATACATTCGTTTAATTTGTGCAATTTGATTGCGTTCATGAATATTGCAAACCTAAAAGTGGTATCAGAGCCAAACCTTTATGCGAATTATTAATTGTTTTGATTTAATATGTATATACATTTGAAATGGGATCTTTATTCTCAGTAGAATATCTTTAATTAGATATCGCTGAGCTATATAATTTGAGGGTAATATAGTTTGATGAAAATAGTGGGAGATACCAATTTAAAACAAGACCTAAATTATTTTTGTAATTAATAAAAGAATGTATGTTAAAATATTGTTAATTATAAATTTATTTACAAAATTTTATTATGTCTAAATTACTATCCAGATATAGCATATTAGATGCTAAATTAACTTAGGGAAAGAATTAAACGGATTGGTTAAGAAAATTGAGAATAGTTCTCACGGTGAAAAAGCTATCTTATGTCCTTAATCGCATATCCTCGCAATGGTTGCGCATAATGCCTCGAGAAAGATATTGCTACTTTTAGAAAGTGGCAAGAGATGCACTGATTGGCTCAATGCATCATGCTCGCATCTATAAGTGTGAGCTTGAAGATCAAAGATAAAACTATGGATGCTCTTACTATATTCTTGCACATCAAGTAGTTAATGGTGAGGAAAGTAGGACTGAAAGATATTAGATATCTAAGCAGCTCTTCTGATCTAGAATGACCGATGACACTACAGTACAGACACATGTCCTAAACATGATCAATTTGATTGAACAATTAGGACAACATGTTTTGTCATGGATGGAGAGTTGAGCCAAGATTTGATCTTTCACTCACTCCCGGACTCCTTTCACATTTATTATGATTTTTTCATATGAACAAGCTAGATATTAGTTTCACTGATTAGCTTAGCATGTTGAAAAACATCTGAGAGTCACTTTCAAACCAAGAAAGACCAAGTCTTACTGGTAGGGGCCAAAGGTTCTTCTAAAAGAAGAACAATTTAAAAAGGTAAATAGAAAGGCAAAAACAAAAGATAATAAGAACAAAACTGATATGGATAGCAAAGGAGTTTGCTTCCACTACAATAAGCCTGAACACTGGAAAGAAACTGCAAGAAGCATCTTGCAAAGGCTAACCAAAAGAACTTTAGTGAAGTTTCGGTTACAAATACAATTTTGTTCATGATTTAAAATAAATTTTTCTTTAAGTCAAGGTTCTACTTGGGTATTGGATACCGACTTTGGTTATCATAAATATAGATTTATGAAGGGACCAAACAGAAGTAGAAAGCTAAACAAAGATAAGTAATCCTATATGTGGGAAATGAAGCAAAGGTTGTTAAATTAGCCATATAAACTTATAGTTTAGCATTGCCAACAGGCAAATCTTTTAAGTCAATAAGTTATTGTATTCCGGTTCTCGTTAGAAACATTATTTCCATTTTGTTATTAGACAATGAAATCTTTGGTATTATATTTAAGAACAATTGTTGTTCTATTTATAATGATAATGTTTTGTATAGAACTAGAATTTTACTTAATGGATTTTTTATACTTGACTTACGTGAAAATTTATTTTATAAATTGAAAAAACTAGTATAAGAAAAGGAGATGATCATTTAAAGAGTTGAATGTGTGTATTTGTTGAAATACAAGTGTGAATTATTTGAAAGGTTCAAAGAATTCAGAAGTGAAACAAATTGGCAAAGTATTAAGATTCTTTGATTAGATCAAGGAATAAATACTTGTGCAATAAGTTTCTAGATCATCTCAAATGGTTTTCTCATAATGGACGCCTCCTGATACGCAATAATTGATTGATGTATCTGAAAGGAAAAATTATACCTTGTTGGACATGGTAAGAACCATAATGATTTTACCGACATTCCAGTATCCTTCTGGGA
Organism: Panax quinquefolius; assembly: GCA_020205615.1. NCBI lineage: Eukaryota > Viridiplantae > Streptophyta > Magnoliopsida > Apiales > Araliaceae > Panax > Panax quinquefolius. Next base: position 74,651,646 of record CM035152.1, read on the forward strand.
TAATGTCCTAGAAATGGTTGCATATCTACGAAAAAGGTAACCTCAAAATCTGGCCACAAGACTCCATAAAAGTTATGGACAGGAAGGATTCCTAATTTGAAGTAAGTTAAGATAAGGGGTTGTCCAACTTATGTGAAAAGGTTTCAAAGGATAAGCTTGGGACAAGATTTGACAAGTACAAATTTATGGGATATCCTAAAGCAAGTTTAGGGTATATGTTCTATAATCCTACTTAGGAAAAGGTGTTTGTCGTGAAACACGCTACCTTCTAAGATAAAAGTATTTATCATTAAAAGGGCTAGTGGGAGGATAATAGATCTTGAAGAGTTCAAGAACCACAAAACATTATAAGTCAAATAAGAGGAACCTGTAGATAGAACTATTGTACCACAATCGAATCGTAAATCTAGAATAGTACCAAAGATACCTGGGAGGTATGGATTCATCATGGATGATGATGATGAGGTACGTATCATAAAAGATGATAATCCAGTTACATACGATGAGGTAAGATTTGTAGACACTCAGAGAAATGGATTGAAGCAAGCTTCTCAAAAATGGAACATTCGTTTTGATGAAACAAATCAAAAGAGTTTGATTTTATATCAAATAAGAATGAACCTAGTGTGTACAAAAGGGTCAGTGGGAGCACCGTGACGTTCCTAATATTATATATTGATATACTATGGATAAGGAATGATATACTAATGCTACAATCAATAAAGATAAAGTTGTCTAAACATTCCTCCATGAATGATTTGTGAAGAGTATCTTAATTGGGAATACAAATCTATATAAATAGATTTAAGAGGATGCTCGACTTAACCCAAGGAACGTATATTCATGATGTTAAAGTTGTTTAGCATGGAAAAATCCAAGAGATGTCTCATGTTGATGAGCCATGGAGTGTATCTCTCTTAATAGTCCCCATAGACTCCTGAAAAGAGAGATCGTATGAGTGACAATCATGTATACAATAAAATATACGAGACCTGATGTTGATCAGTTATATTCTGGAGAAGATCACTGTCAGACAGTGAAAAACATCTTAAAGTACTTAATCGACACTAAGGATGTGATTAAAATTTTTGGTGGGTTTAAATTAAAACTGGAGGGCTTAACAGACTCAAGTTTTTCAAATAGACCAAGATGACAGAAAATCCACTTTAAGGTAAAGCATTACCTTGAACGGTGGTGCAATGAATTGGAAAGGTTTCAAACAGTAAAGAGTTGTTGGATTATTGATAAAGACAAAGTATATAGCTATAAATGAAGCTGCAAGTTGATTGTTTGGATGAAAAAATCATTACAGAACTAGGAATAGTTCCTAAGTCTCAGCTTGGATCTAAACATGTGTTGTGGCACTTTTATTTGATTATAGGAATCATTGAAAGATGGGAAATCACTATAGAGATAGTGAACTCTCAAGAACAACATTACATATCCATTAATTAATGCTTATCCAACAATAAGATAATCGTCACTTAGAGAAGAAGGGTATGAGATACTATGGTGATTGGCTTTAGTGCAAGCGGGAGATTGAAAGTAGTATGCGCACAAGTCAATCATGTTTGATGATAAAGCATATACTTTGTAACAATCTTATTCATTTATTAATAAAAAGTATTAATTTATTAAAGGCTTTTAATTATCTACATGATGTTGTTTTATAATATGTGATAAACCCATAGTTTTAAGCAATGCTTTTAGAATAATGATGATGATCATTCTAATGAGATCTAAATTCTTATAAAGCTTAAAATTAAAATAGTTCTCAATACTTAGATTACTAAATTTGGGATTAGTGAATCCAGATAGATTGGTACATACGTTGCTTGCTCATTGGATGAGGATTATTGATCTCATGATCATTTGTGTGGAGACACTAAAGCAAGTATGTAGATGCTTATTAGAGAATAAGTTCACTGAACGTGACTCGCTAAGGATCACCTAATGGAGTTTTACTTGCCTGTCAATAGGAATTCCTATAGTGATAGTAGTAGAAGTGATCCTTAGACTTGAGATCATCATAGTATCTTGTATATGATGAGTTTTACTTTGACTTATTCCTTAAAACCTATAGGGTATATCAAAGGGTATGCTTGGGTATAATAAGTTGTACATGGAGATAATGTATGATCAATAAAGAATCTACCACTTCTAGTAAAAGAAGTGAAATGTCCTATGTGATCCGATAAATGATAACCTAATAGTCCTTGGCCAAGGCAAAATGAAATTAGAAAGGAGTTTCTAATTTGCATTATTTGGTGTTGTACATTTAAGGATTGAAAAACATATAATTAAATAAAATAAGACTTGACAGTAATTTCATGTCTTATATTTAATTGGGACATTGTATGGTGGAAGGATTGAATTGTACGATAACTATTTACTCAAAGGTTCTTTTATGAATAATGTTGAAATCTATATTATCTAGAAATTCGTTAATCGCTAGAGAGGCTTATCCCTATTGTAGAATAAATATTATTTATTTAAATAAATAAATATTTTAATTTATTTATTTAAATAAGATTAGAATTGTTCTAATTGATTTATTCACAACCGATTTAATATGAAGAACCTAAAGGGTCACACCATAAAAGGAAGAATAATTATTTAAGATGTTAATGGTATAATCGTAATAATATGTTAAGTGTATTTAATGTAATCTATGGTGATAAAATAAATTAAATAACTTAATATTTATTATTTAATATTTTAGAAATATTAAATATATAAATTAATAAGAGGAGTCTTATTAATATTATTACACTTATTATTATTATTTTAATTTCTAAAGAGTTGGAAATTAATTTAATATAAGTACTCTCAAATATCCTAATAAGATTAGGAGGCTAATTAATTAAAAGAGTTTAATTAATTATTACTAATAAGATTGGGAGCCTAATTAATTAAAGGAATTTAATTAATTAAAATAAAACTCAATTCCTTAATTGTTAAGGAGGGTTGCCCACATCTAAAAATAAGAGGAGTCTTATTATGGGTAAGGGTGGTTGACACTTTCACAAAACACGTGAATACGTAATTCCAATAGTTGGGAGAGTATACCATTTTCTATGAGTGATAGAAAAACTAGGGTTTTGTCAAATACACATCTTCTTGAAACTTTCTTCTTCCTTTGTGGATCACCTCTAAAGGCCAAACACTTGGGTGGCTAACATTGATCAAAGGTAGGAACCAAACCCGATGGATTCAAGTTGAACGTGAAAAGATTGGAGGTGAACTTATATCTGAGGAAGCTTGAATCTTCAAGGGCATGATTTTTGTTCTTCATTTTTTTGTTTAATTAATAATTGTGCACAATGGATGATCCGGGTATATGATATGTAAAATTTTAAAACTCTAATTTTTTATGCTTTCACTTAATTTGTACAATTTAATTGTGTTCATAAATAGTACAAACCTAACATGATTAAGCGGAGGGAAGGTGTTAGGCACCCCCCGACTTCCATGGTGACACGGTTACCGCCACTTTTTAATTTAAACTTTTATCTGAATGTGTATGTAGGTCTATGTGTATTGTCTAGAAGTAGTGCTATGCCTCATTTGCACCTTTATACAAAGGGTTTGAATTTTGTATAAAAGTTTAATATTAACGAGATATGGCAGTGATGTTTTATAAAAACAAGTTTTTCAAACCCTTGTGCTCAATAATAATTGAGACCTTTGATACTTCCATTTTATTATGTGTTCGTCTTGATTGCTTTTATTATTTTTGAGATGCAAAGCATCTTCGAGAAAATAATGTACATAGCAGTGCCGAAATGCTTGTGGGCATGAAAGTCATCTAAGGATATTCAAACACCATGAATGATTTACAAGCTGGTATCGGCTGAAAATGTCTATCACAGGAACCGAATCTAGATTCAGGAACTGAATCTGTGATCACATGATGAAGTAATATGTGCACAAAAATGTAAACACTTATATATATATAAAAGCTGTATATATATATATATATATATATACAATGAACAATCAACTATCAACTATCACGAAGTAAACTCCAAGCAGGACGTGAAATGTAAATATATATATATATATATATATAAGTATTTATATATATAAAAATGGTAAACATTCCGAATATTATATTCGGGCTAAATCGAGGCATAACTAGATAATATATATATATATATATGAAAGCAATAAAAGCCACAGACCGACGGTCCGGGCATACGCACACAACACGACTCTCAATGTGAATAATTGTGTGAGAATAAAAGTGGAGAAATGCTTTAAGAAATGTGAGGTGTCTTACAGTGGGCTGCCAAGAAGACTTCAGATGGCTTTAAATAAATGAATACTCGGTTTCACCGGTAAAATATAGCAAAACACAAGCTCACAGGTATTTGAAAAGAGAAAGAACTCAGTTTAAAGTGTGTATAAAGCAAAATGAACAAGGCTTCCTCGCCTTTTCTCTCTTGAAAATGGCCACCCCAAGCCCTCTATTTATAGACAGGGGAGCTGTGACACCCCCGAATCCGGGTCCTCTGACCCCAGTTCGGTCATCACGATAAAATACAAACATCCACCTCTAAATAACATACGATAACTAAAATGTGGAAAATAATAAACGTACGTCGTTCATTGAAAAGGTGTTACTAGTCCCAAGATACGATAACCTTAATATCATCTTACAAACATACCCTAAAATAAATATTAGGGTTCATATTACATAACAGTAATTTAAACTAAGCGTAAGGTAAAGTCTGCTCCTTGCCACTATTATTCATCTTTCCTTTACCCTTGTCCTTCCCTGAGGTCTCGGGCTTAGCTACAATATAATTCATGATATAGAAAGGATGAGCAACAAGTTTGCCCAACAAGTTTAAATACAATAATAAGGATATATCATGATGAATGGAAAATATCTGTCAATGAAGTCAACAATATAAATATCTGAAGGATTCAACAATATGAATATTGGAAGTAAAGATAAAGATTGCTTTTAGAATAATTGTTAGTCAAATAGACTTTGATTACTGGCTATAGAATAAGTACTTAAAGGGATCAGCCTCACGTACACTATATATATACATAACATTTAAATCTGCTCTGTGTATCTTATATTAGATACCTGGGAACTCCCCTATCATAGAAGGGGTGTTCTTTCAGTTTAAGAATCCTTACCATCAATTGGTTTGGATAGCTTTTATAAAACTTCATACACTTGTCTGACCGAACAAAGGTTCAGACTCCATCTAACACAGTTCAAGAATTATTGAACTTTAAATGATGTATAAGTCCAAGACTGTACGAACTCAAGTGCACTAAGTGCGAATATCAATGATATCGATGTGGAATAATTGTAAAGAAATTAAACCACTTAATAGCATGCTTGGAAATAAGGTTCAAGCTTAAATGAATAACTTTCAATTCAAAAATAACTTGCTTAATACAATATGAGGAGGATAGGCAACTTTCACAATAAAAGTATGGTTCAAGGAACTTGCACAACCAAAGAGTGAAGTTCAAGGAAATTTGCTCAATAATAAATTTGAGTGAGATTAGGGAACTTTCTCAATAATAATAGAGTAAGTTAGGGAACTTGCACAATAAAATTACGGTTCAAGGAACTTGCCTATTTGCTCAGCTATAATATAATACTAGCTTTAACTAACTCGCATTGAAACAACCTAACATTAACGAGTTGGTATTTCACTACTAGAAATTTGACATATAGCGACGAGCTATAGCGACGGTCGGGACGGAACCCTCGCTATAGGGTTTATATAGCGACAGTCACTAAATGACCGTCGGTATAGCTCTTTGAAGGGAATCTGTTCCGAGGGTCACAAATTGGCCGTCGGTATAGGACTTCTATTCTGGTTTTTAACGAGAGTTATAAGGGAGCTTTCCGTTTTGGAATTATTAGGGCTTGTTAATTCAGTTTGGGCGCGCACACATCCCTCCCATATTTTCCCCCAAATCAATGCCAGACAATTCTCGCCTAAATAGACATTAGCATCTTAGTCGGTCCATCTCGTCACTGCATCTCTCCGGCACTCCATCTCTCCGTCACCCATCTCATCACAAATCGACATTAGTCGCCCAAAACGACATTAGTCACCCAAATCTCTTGCATCTCATCTCACTCTATCTCTCCGTCCAGCTTGAATGCATTCTTGCATATTGAAACTATTTGAGCAGGTAATTTCAGGCTTCAATTTATATTTAACCCTAAGTTATGATTTCCTCTATTTCTCTCCTCCATCTAACAAGCCCTAAATTTTGACTTGACTGTCACCCGAGTCTTAGATAAGTTTTCAAAAGGAAGATTCAACATGGATGCTTGATTTAATGTGATTGAGTATTTGAGAAATTCGGAACTTGATTAGACTAGCATTTTTCTGGGTAAGTGGAGTTTTTATATTGGTTTATACCTTGTGCACTTACAATGCTATTTCCAGTGATATTTGCTATTTGCTGGTACTTACGGTGATATTATATCTTGGTGCATTCGTTTCATTTCCTTGATTATTTGGTTATAAAGTTTGAAGCTATGTATGATTTTTTGAATATAATAAGGAACAACTTTAACTTTGAGTATTTTTATCTTAGTCCCGCTCATCGACTATTGTTTTCTCTCGCTAATTTGCAATTGTAGGGTATCTTGGTAGTGAGACATGATGACTTTTTTGATAATTTTTTCCTTATAGTATTAATATCAATATTGGAAACTTGCAACATGCTTTAAGTAATATTTTCTTTATCTTATAGTAATTGATATTATAATTAAGATTAACTTGGATTTTAAAACTTATTTTTGTGTCCTTCCCCTCAAAAACTGGTTTGTATAGTCTTCAGATATCGTTATTAGTCGATGGCGATCTGCATACAAAATGGGAAGTGTAACATGTCATTTTTCCGAATCATTAATTATTAAACTTGTGGACCATGCCTTTCCAAAGAACTTGTTTTGAGTGGTATGTTCACACCGTGTTTCATAGCTAGTATCGCTTTTAGCTCAGTATGTATTTTCTAAAATGATTTTGTGTATCAGTAAGTAACTGTGGTAGACTTGATTCTAAGATATGGCCTCCGCCAAGTTATGGGGATGGCTTTTGCCAATCTATTTTTGTCTAAAATAATTACCAATGTCCACCCCTAAATTATTAAGCCAAATCAAGCCAACGAGCAAATGACAATCATAACAAAAGAGATTAACGAAGTGAAGGCGCTTAAATATATTTGCATTACAAAAAGAAAAGTATCCTAACGTCTTCTTATCATCTCACCTCTTTCAAACCCGTATCCCTTCGAGGCGAATTAGTCGACATGTGTTACAATATATAATCCCATGTGTTCTCAGGGTTTTAGTAAGAATAAAAGGAGAATTAATATAACGGTTCTTATATGGGACCCTCTCCGAAGTTTGGCAGCCTCCCGGGGATGGAATTGTGGTCCGTTCTCGTGTGACATTTATTCAAATGGGCAATGGGGGTAGTTCGAGCTCCGGGTTGGGTGGTGGTCTTGGGTCAAATGAGGAGGGATAAGATGGATCAAAACGTAACCCTTGTGGAAAGGAAGTATTTTCCTTCCTTCTATTAATTGGACTAGAAGGAATCCAACAGGATGTTAAACCAGGCAGGACAAACGTACCTGCAATTAATTTGTAGGAATATTTGAGGCTTATAATTAAAAAGAACTTCAATGTCCAACATTGAGACCTTGAATGTAATGTTTTGGTGTAGTCACCCTTAATTATTACCGCGCTTATTTGAAATTGTTAATTATGATAATTAATATTTAAATTATCTACGACCTTTTTTGTTTTATTTGAGTGAACTGGGAGTTTGGTTGGCATTCAAGATACTTAATTATGATAATTAATTATCATAATTAATTATGATAGATTTCTATACGCAATATCATTCATGTGGTTCATTTTGAATTAGGGACACAATATCATGGATAAAGGGTGGATGGAATTACCAAGATATTCTAGAGAATATCTTGCAGGCCTTGAAAGAATTTTGAACTTCAGTTTCAAAAAAGTGGGCATGGTCACTGGAAGAATTCCTTGTCCATGTAAAAATTGCGTGAATGGAAGATACCAGATTCGAACAACTATTCGTGAACATTTGATTTGTGATGGATTTATGTTTGGCTACACGAATTGGGTGCATCGCGAGGAAGATGAGATTGTCAGGGATGTGAGCAATGATGATATTCATGACGAACCATCACAATCTGAAGATGATCATCGTATGCCTGAGATGATAAATGATATATTTAGGGATTACGATTGTAGATTAAATTAAATTTGAAGCTTCAAAATACCAAAAGTACATGTCAAAGGCCAATCAACCTTTATATCCTGGATGTGAAAATGAGACAGTCCTTTCATTTGTTGTATGGCTTTTCAATCATAAAAATGTTAGCAAATGGACTGATGTGTCCTTTGATGGATTGCTCCGTAAGCTCAAGTCATCATTTCCATCATTTGCAAACTTGCCTGATAATTTTTATGAGAAAATGGTTAGAAATTTAGGGTTTGGTTATGAGAAGATTGATGCATGCGAGAATGATTGTATGCTCTTTTGGAGGGAGAATGAAAAATTAGAGTCTTCATACGGTTTGCAAATCATCGAGATGGAAGGCATCGAGATGGTCAGATCGGAGAAGACACAAATAGATACAAAAACTAAGAGGAGCAAAGTAGCTGTGAAGCAATTACGTTATTTAGCGTTAATTCCGAGATTGCAGAGGCTATTTATGTCTTTAGAAACTGCAAAATACATGACGTGGCATCATGTAAAGCAACAAAAAGATGGAGTGAATTGTCATCCAGCTGACTCTGCAGCTTTGAAGAATTTGGATACAATGTACCCTACATTCTCTCAAGAACATCGAAATGTAAGACTCGGACTGTCCACTGATGGCATGAGTCCCTTTACCCATGGGTCACCGTATAGTATACGTCCAGTGACAATTTTTGTATATAACTTACCACCATGGATGTGTATGAAGCAGGAGTATTTTATCATGCCGTTGTTAATACCTGGTCCAAACTCTCCATGTAATGATATTGACGTGTATATGCAACCTTTAATTGAGGAGTTGAAGATACTATGGAGTAATGGGGTTGAAACGTATGATGCATCTAAACGGCATAAAGTTCCAAATGCGCATGCACCATTGTGGACAATTAGTTATTTTTCAAATTTTGCTATGTTGTTCGTCGAGTACTAAAGGTAAGTTAGCTTGTCCATCATGTCAAATGAACACTCGTTCTTGTAGATTGCAAAGTAAGGAATGTTATATCGCATCGTTGTTTTTCAGAGTAGGGTCATAGTTATAGGTTTGATACACGAAGATTTAACGGAGAATGTGACCATAGTGAAGCTCGGTGGTGCCATCAGATTTGATATTCTTGAACAAGTTAATGCCATTAATGTCACTTTTGGAAAGACACCCACTAGCACGAAGACCATTCCCCATGACTCAAAAACATAATTGGAGGAAGAAATCTATTTTCTTTGAATCGCCATATCAAGGATACTTTGTGTTGCGCCACAATCTAGATGGAATGCACATTGCCAAAAACATTTGTGATAGCTTCGATTGGGACATTGTTGAGTGTGCAAGGAAAGTCAAAAGATAATTTAAAAGCACGATTGGACTTGATAAAATGGGTATAAGAAGAGAGCTCCATCCAATACCCGCAAGCAAGCAATTCAATTCAAAGTACCTTTTGCCGGTTGCAAGCTACTCAATGTCTAAGAAAGAAAGACATGATTTCTTGCAAGTGTTGAAAAATGTTAAGGTACCTGATGGATATGCTTCAAATATTTCACGTTGCATCAATTTGAAGGGGGGCAAGATCTCGTGTCTTAAAAGTCACGATCGCCATATTTTAATGCAACAATTACTTCCAATAGCAATACGATGTACCGACTTGCCTAGACATGTCTGCTCAACAATAATTGAACTTTGTAACTACTTCAGAGAATTATGTTCCAATTATAACACATCGGAAGATTATGAACAGTTGAACAAAAAAATTCCGTTAATACTTTGCAAGCTTGAGATGGTGTTTCCTCCTGCTTTCTTTGATATAATGGTACATTTGTGTGTCCACCTTGCTGAAGAGGCGAAGATAGATGGAAATGTTAAATATCAACAAATGTGGGCTTTTGAAAGATACATGGGCAAGTTAAAAGGGTATATTCACAATAGAAGTCGTCCAGAAGGGTCAATTGTAGAAGGGTATATTGCTGAAGAATGTGTTACATTTTGCTCAAGATATTTGAGTCAAAACAATGCTGCATAGAAACGAGTTCAAAGAAATGAAGCTGGATATGAACAAGGAAAAGAGATTCTCTCTATATTTAGAAACATAGGTCGATTTCTTAATGTCCCAAAAGTTTGTACTCTATGTAGCGATAATGTCAAGAGTGCACACCTGTATGTGCTATTTAATTGTACAGAGGTTGAGTCATATCTAAGGTGAGTAAATAAAGAATGACATTTATTGTTCGAAATATTAATAACTTATGTTAGCCAGCTAGCTATGACAAAAAAAAATTTGTTTGTTTATTTGTTTGTAGTATTTGGCAAGATTCATATATGTTGCAACGTGGAAAGCGTAACCAAAAACCGACGCCAAGGGAAATTAACAATGCTAAGAAAAAGGAATTTCCTGAATGGTTTAAGAATTATGTAAGTACTACATTATTTGAACGTAATTTTATGCAAAATTTTGTAATGGTTATTAATAATAAATGGATGGAATTTGCTTATATCGCTACCATTTTGTAGATGGCAACTATGAATAACGATGCTTCAAAGGAAGTTCTAGCTCTTGATTTGGCCCAAATTTGATAAAGGTGAGAGGAGATGGTTATTTGGTAAATGGGTATCGATTCCATTCGACAAGTTATGAGAGTAAGAGGAGAACGCAGAATAGTGGGGTATATGTGGTAAGAACTACTCGTGGATATTCATCTCGCTAGAGATTGAAATCCTAAGGAAGATGTAGTTGAATACTTTGGTATTTTGGAAGATGTTGTTGAATTAGATTATTATGGATCCGCAAAGTTGTTCTATTCAAATGTAAGTGGTGGTATGACGAGTTTAGCACGTGATAGAGGGGTCAAAACTGATGACTATGGCTTCACGCTTGTAAATCATCAAAAGTTTGGTTCAACCGATGAGCCCTTTGTAATGCCTGCTCAAGTTCAACAAATATTTTATGTTGATGATCAAAGGGATAACAATTGGCGTGTGGTTATATGTAACAAAGTTTAGAGATTTATGTGAAGATGTCAAGTAGATTCTGATAGTGACGATTTACCCAATACCAATGAAGAATTCATCACTCCAGTTGCAGAAGTTGATATTGAAAACATAAATTGGGTTAGGAATGACGTTGATGTTGAATTAGTTGAAAATGGATGAAAAAGACCAGGAAAGTAAGCGAAAACTAGGATCTCAAATTGATACATCTCGTTTCAAAAGACGAATGATTGAACATATTGTTGATGAAAATGAAGATGAGAATGGAGACGAAGACGAAGACGAAGACGAAGATGAAGGAGAAGATGAGGGTCCCGAAGATGAAGAGGAGGGTGATAGTGAGGAAAATGAAGATGACGAAGAATGAAGAGGATAAACATCACAATTGATAGATCTATTTTTTTACACTTTGTCCATTTTCTCCAAAAGAGAAACCGTTACACTTTGATAGATCCATTTTTGATATTATATCTTGGTGGTCCTTGTACTATTAGCAAATATCTAGACTATTAGCAAATATCTAGCAAATATCAAAAGATGTAGTATATCTTTTACTTTGTTTTCTACATCATCTTATTAGTGTTTTAAACACACTTCTTTGTCAACATTTCAATGTAAGTAGATTTGAAGATCAAATTGGACTAAACTGGAAATTAAATGGACTACCTGCTGCCCTCCTGCCCCACCTTGGTGTCTACAAATTTATGTATTAGTTAGCCAACTTGAAGCAGATTAAAATGTAGTTTTCTTTATTGTATCACTAATTGCAAGTTAATTTCATTTTGTTTATATTCAAGTGCAACATACTTGCTACAATCATCAATGTAAAGAGTTCCATAAGAAGCCAACTTTAGAGCTTATGTTTCACATTTTTTAATTTTCTTGATAAGTGGATAACAGTTGATATAACTCCACCCAGTAAAAATTTATAACTTCACCCAAAAGCGTAATACGTGAAGTTTGTTGAGACTAGGGGTTTCAGATTTGTTTGAGGTTTGGTGACCATAATCTAATCGGATGAATTTAATATAAGTCTTGAAGGTAAAGAAGGAACTTGGGAGAATGGGGGAAGAAACAGATGAAAAAAAATACAAGAGGGAGAAAAAAGGAAAATTGGAATTGAACACGCAACCTTCTGATCTGGAGTTAGCGCCACGGATCCACTTGGTAAAACATTATCAAAGGATTAAATATTGAATATATTTAATTATAATCAGTTATTATTTTTAAGATAGAGGGCAGCAGGTAGTACAATTAAATGGAAATTCAAAACAAAAGAGGACTAAACTGGTCTAATTATTACACTCAAATTCTGCAAATTTATAAATAGTAAACAACATATACCAACCAACAGGAACGCTCCAATTATCAAATGAAAAAATTGATTGTACTGTAGATGAACTCGTGCTGCTACAATGTCTGGATCATTTGAATGTAAAGAACAGAAACTAAGAACTTTTGTTGTTTATGTCTTGATTTTGAAAAAATATTATGTACTGACTCTGCAGTTTGAGCAATTTCTCGACTTGTCCTTATTACAGAACTGCGAGGAGTAATAGAATTACAAACAGGTTATTTCATTTGGATGTATTTGTTAATTTTGGGGACTTAGTTTTAGATGTGTATGGCAAGGGAGTTAGTAGTTTTATGTTTAGTTGGTTTTATGGCCATTTTTCTGTGTTAAAATTTGGCCCTGCATCCTCTGATTTATTGATAATATGCTAATTAGGTTCATCAATGGAAATGGCTTATCTAAAACAAGGTTAACCAAATACTCCATTAGATTTAAGGTGCTAGTGAAACTGTGAAAGCTCTACTGTTCATTAGACTTAACTAATAACTTTTCTTACGAAAGTGTCACATTCATATTTTTATTTCTCGTGTTGCTTTAAGTGGCTTCTAATATAACGCCTAGATCTCGTGTTAACTGCTCCAATGGCCCGGAAATTAATGATAATGAGATCCATGTCGATGAACCACATGTAGAGGAGGAAAGTATTCATGAGAATGTTGAAGGTACCATGCATATATCTACACTTATACTTGCATTGTCATGAAGGTAACTTTTACACACTTCGCTTTCTTCACTTGAATGACAACTTTTACACTTCTTTTCTTCTTTTCTTTTTTCATGATGTGTGTTTGATTCATCTTTGGATGAATGGGTATATGTTCAAGTATAAATGAACAACCTTTCCTTTGCCTCACCGACTCATCATCGTATTCATCGTAATTCAAATGGACGACCGCTTCAATCGTGTATGGAATGCTCTAATTTGGCTTCACCGTATGTATGTACCATCGCATTTCGTAACTCCAAAATGACTAACCGCGCTTCGCCAATTTGTGAAACGTGTCCATGTGTTGTTGGTTTCTTTTAACAATATGGAATGCTCTAATTTGGCTTTGGCTGCAGCTGTAGTATGCTTTCTAATAATACTCCTATGGAGTTATATACATGGCACTTGCAATACTCCTAGCTTTCTAATAATAATGAGTTGCCTCTGGACTCCTAGCTTTCTAATAATAATGAGTTATCTAGATCTATATGAATTATGGACTGCTAAAGTTTTCTTTTGAGTTCTATTATGGACTGTTTGTAAATTTATAGCTAAAACTGTGCCTAAATATGGACTGCTATGGTCAAATGTTGAGACTGAAGTTGTGAGTCAGCATAGAGTCCCTATATTGTCTATGTATACCATTTGAAAGTTGTTCCTCATGTTATATTTTAGTTTTGTTTAGTTCATATATCTTGATTCTTTCTTTCTTTTAGGTTCTCGTCCTAAGAGGAAGCGTGGACCAACGATGGGAGCAAAATTATGGTCAAATATCGATGCACCCAAGAAAGTAATTTATGATGCAAATGGTCAACCTGTTGGGGGGAGAGGCCAATAAGTTAACCATTTTTCTCGGGTGTCTTGCTCGCAATGGAGAATTTTTTCCAATAAGTACTCCAACATGGTCCAATATGACAGAGGCTAACATACGACAAGGGCTTGGGATGAAATTCAAAGTTATTAATCATACCATTTTATAGAATTTGACATTAAGCACATTGAAACAAACTAATATATGTGTAAATTTGTTTGTTGTAGAAACGATTTACCACAGATCACCCCAATGCTAAGAGAAAACTGATGACTATCATGAACAATAGGTGGAGAGATTGGAAGTCTAACTTAAAGAGTAATAATTTTGTGCTCGGTGACCGTGCCAAATCGAGCAGCGAATACTATCAACAATGATCGAGTAAATCCTAATCAATGGGTCATATGCGTTGGTTGATTATTGGCTAACTCGATGATGCAGGTGTCAGGTTTATTCTAATTTATGTATTATCAATTCTTACTTATTGTTATATATTATTATTAATTTATAAATACATACAATGCGAGGATATAGCAACAAAAAATTGTGAAAATCGAAAAAAAATTGTTGGTAGGTCATACATTGGGCACTAAATCAATTCCAAAAAAGAAGCATGAATTGGTAATATTTGATGTTATTTCAATTTTTTTTTATCGTTAATCATGTATTAGACTTTTTATAAATAGAGTATTTCTTGAATTATGAACTATTTTTGTTTTATTTGTAGTACCAAATAAATAAAAAGAGATTGATCGAAAGCAGATATGTATATACAGCCCCACACTCAAGTGATAACTCAATTTTACCGGAGCATCCTCGAATGTGGTACGATTTATCAATCCTCAAACAATGGGTTTTTTTAACTCTTTATCCCTCAGATGTGTGTGTGAGTTTGTTTTAGAGCATTCATTTACATGAATTTAAACTCGGCCTTTCAGATTCTAAATACCGTGATCCCTACAAGAATATAGTTAAGTCACATTATGGAGGCACCAAGAAAAACTTCCTACTTTAATATGTTCCTAGAAGCATAGACCTTTAATTTGTTCATTAATAAATCACCACTAAACTAGAGTTCAAATTCCTAAAAGATCAACAAAATAAATTAGTAAGCATAAATATAGAGACCATTTCATTTTATAAAACACGTACGAATGAATAAATTAAATTGAATGATTCTACATAAATAGTTGCTACTACTATATTACACACTAAATTAATGTCATTGAACATGTTGTATATGGGACAAAGCAATGCACGTCCAACCTTATAAGTAGAGTCAAAATAGCCATACATGCAGTTCCTAGCTAAACATATGATGTCATGAACTCGACATTTATCTGACTAATTCTCACCCCTAAGATCGAGGAATGAACAACTCGGAAGACTTTTCATAAAGTGTAAAAGAATATCGTGGAAACAATATCACATAGACCTCAACAAATATAGTGTTACTTCTCTTCTAGTTTATATTAGTGTAATTATTTTAATTTTCAAGTTATATGTTTGTTGTTTGCATATATGGGGTATGCAACCAATGAGGAAGAGCAAAAAGGAAATGTGGCAATGATGAAAATCAATCTCTCACTCTTTAAAATTCAATACTCATTGTTGTAGTGTAATTATTTTAATTTTCAATACTGTGAAGCTAAATACAAGATGGTATCTCAAGAACAATGTCTAAATAGGTAACCAATATAGAAAGAAGGAACATTTAAGTAAGTGGAATAGAATATCTTGTAAGTTACTTTAACAAGATTAAAAATAATAATAGAATAACATAACAGAATTACTACTATTATTTGCTACTCTTCTTTAAGTTATGTTGAATTGCCTTGTATATTTAAGTTTCCTTGTATATTTAAGTTGTGTATAATTTGCCTTATATATTTTCACAGGAAAAAATTATTGAGTTAAAGAAGACTCAGGAATCGACTGGTGAAAGCAGTAGTACAGGACGGAATGATATACTTGCACAAGTTCTTGGACCAAAGCGACATGGTAGACTTCGACAAGGTGGAGTTGGTGCCACAGCTACAAACACTTGGGGGCCTCGTGACACAAATAATGAGGTACAACGTCAGAATCAAGAATTGAAAGTCGAAAAAAAAAGGTGCGGGAAAAAGGAGATGATATCGCAAGGAAAGTGAATGAACTATTATCAATTATGATGTAATTTATGAAGAATTCATCGGCCCAAATGCTCAATCCAACAATCGTGTGTTGCTTCTCTCACTTCACTTATACTTAAATTTTGGGGCTATCATTATGTTTTTATGGATTAACAAGTTCACTTGATAATTAATTTGTAGGATCGATACACGAATGAGATAATGGTGATATTAGCGGATCAAATAATCCTATAGAGGACCCGTGACATGTCACACGTCACGTCTTCTTTGAAATTTGTTATATGTAACACTATTTTTGATGAAAATTTGTTAGATGTGATACTAAAAATATGTTAAATTTGTTGTTGGTTATGTATCGTTTTGATACATAGTAATAATGATTTTGGATGGTTATGTATATTTAGATGATATTATACATTAATAGACTTTATTTGTTTTATTCTTTTAGTTGTAAATGTTATATTCAGATTGGATGGTTGAATGTGGTTATGTTTTTCTTAACAGTAAAAATAAATAAAAATTATTGTATAGAAACAAAGATGTTCTTTAAAAATTTGGGAAGATATAGCGACGGCCACACGTCAATCAGCAGTAGCTCACGTGACCAAAATCTCACTATAGCGACGGGCGTGACCCGTCGCAATAGCTCATGACCAAATCTCACCTATAGCGACGATCGGCGACCATCGCAATAGCTCACGTACCAAATCTCACCTATAGCGATTATTGGGGCGGTATGACCGTCGTAGTAGCTCACGACCAAATCTTATGGCGGACGGTCATGGTGGCGGTCAGATATCCACTTTCCATCGACCGTCGATAAAAACCTTCAAGCGCGTTTTGTGGAGTTTTCTAGCTGACTGTCGCTATATAAGCAAAAAGACCGTCGCTATAGGTTTCAAATGACGGCTTCTATAATGACGGTCACAACCGTCGCTATATCCTATAGTGACGGTCTTTTTATCTATAGCGACGGTCGGCGACTGTCGCTATAGCCTGATTTTCTTGTAGTGTTTCAATTAGTATGTGTAAACTAATATGTGTTTACACTTACAATAATCAAGTCATCACATAGCATGCTTCTTAACACATCACAAAGCATATTGGTCATACATTAAAAAGTAAAGTAATCATATAAGCACTCCTTGAAACCAAAAACAGAATCATGGTAAGACTACAGGATGGCGCAACTACGCCTGGTCTAGGCTTAGGGATGGCGCAGCTTAGGGATGGCGCACTGCTACCGGCCCCTGGCGCAACAAGGTTGAGCTTCGCTCTCGACTTGATCCAACTCTAACACACCAATTACACATATATTTTAACGTACGTACATGTTAGAGTTTCACACATAACACATGATCAATCTTGAATTCATTACCACAAGTTTATCTTACAATTTATATGTCATTAAAACATAAAAATCATGTAACCATCATGCTTAACACATATGAATCATGTTTAGGAGTATTATAGCCATAACATGACATCTTACTACTTTAGTATCTAAGTACTCATATAATATGCCACTTATGTTTGAAAACATGTTCAAGGTTATCTTTGAAATCATTTTATTCATGAATGATGCAAGATAGCACATATAAGATAACTTCAAAAACTCTTATCATAAGGAGTTAAGTCATTTTAACCTCCTTTCAAGATCAGAATCTAAATCTCTTTAGCATTCATGTTTATTAGCCTAAACTAAGCTTTTCTTTTCAAACCAAGTTCTAGCATAAAGCTTGTCAAGTTGGTCATGGATACAACATCTATGAATCACATATCATGATCATTTAGGTTCCAAATCAGTCATTTACATGAGTCACTAAATTCAGAACTCGTGAACACAAGTTTTCCATAAGGTTAGTTTTGAAAACTTTAAGTTTTGCTACAACTTTCTTACTAATCCAAGTTGATTACTTCATACCACATACGAAAGCTTTACATATCATGTTATACTCCTTTATAGGTATGTATCTAAGTCATAACGTCAAGTTAGTAACACATATCATGCATGTAAATCAAGAATCGGTTTTGAGGAGCAGTTGCTATTTATTTTACCACCCTAGTATAAATAGAGTAGCAACGCCATGCCCGCACTTACAGTAGTAACACCTGCCTATCTGCACAAGATCAAATAACTTCAATCCTCCTTAATTTAAACATGCTTAATACCATCATTTGAGAGTTCAAACATATAAGCCTACTTCCTAAACACCTCATGGAATGCTAATTCACCTCAATTGACATGGAATTTCAAGTAATTTCTAGAACTAAACTAGACCCATTTCAAGGACATAGTTAAAATCTATACCTTCTTGAGCTTGAATTAGACCTCCTACACTTTGAGTATGCTTCTATAGTATGCTCAGAAACTTAGAACTTTCAATATCAAACTTAACAAACAACAAAAACTGAAAATGGGGCTTGTATTTATAAAGGAACTATGAACTGGACATTTGTATTACACAATGTTGGAGCTTATGGTGCAAAGGAAGAACACATTGGTTGCTAAGGAGTGGTTCAATAACCCACCCATCATCCATTGGCCTAGAAATCATTACCTAAGCTTAGCCCAAATGGAAGTTATGTGTTTTAGCTTCATACCACTGTTTATGTACCTTGTGACACTCATTTTGGGACAATAGAGAAATCTCAGCAACAAGTTATTTAAGGCTTGGTTTGGTTACTATAATTCCCAACATGTAATATAAATGTGTTAATGCTACTACACAAAGGAAATTTGGGGATTATTTATGCACTCACATAATATAATCCATGTACATTAAATGCACGTAATAAAATAACGCAGTTAAGTATTATTATCCGGGTAGTTCCATAATTATTTCTACTACTCACATAGCCATATTATAACATTATTTAATATTATATATCCAGTGTACACACATAACTTCTTTTCAAATTTCTGGAATACAATATATTTAATTATTTCAGTATTAAAATCACTTGTGATTTTACTGCACTACTTGATAATTCATATCATTAGAAGGTATCCTTATTATATGATTCTATGCATGTCACACATTACACTAATGTTCCAATTTATTTTCTATAGCATAACTAATTTATCTCAGATTGGACATCGATGAAATTGCGTGCATTTTGTCTTCTTTGGGACTGCAGTGCATTGCTTACGGGGTCCACGGCTATGCCAAAATGGGTTAGCTTCAAGCCAGTTCCAATTCCTATCACCACACAAGTTTTATGTGAGATAATTTAACTTCTAAAATGGTGATATACCCACAATTGACATAAATCAATATGTTCAAATCTCGCCACTATATTCAAATAGATTGAATATTTAATCATTAAGAATCCTAACAATTCTTTGATATCAAACTCTTAGGGTTAGTCCACCAATTTAAATAACTATTAGTGACTCCCTTTAATCATTTCGTAATTTTCACATAACCACATAAGGTTTTAAGCAGACTCACAAAACTAACTCATTAAAATTAAATCACATATTTAATTAATAAGGAGTTTAAAAATTCTCGGTCATTACAGGAGCCACAAGTGTACCTGCGTCCCGGGCTCCATGGGCCCCGCCGTCTCAAAGTACATGCACGCATGCAACGATTTGTCCACTCGAACCTTCATAACTTTCAATCCGGGCATCAGATTGAGGCGTATAATACCTTTCCGGAATGTTGTTGTTGAGAGCTACACAATGAAATGGGATAAGAGGTTGTAAGAAGCCGGAAAGATGGATCCATGACCAGATCTTTAGGTTTTCAAATTATATTCGGTGTGCTGTCTTGTGCAGTAGTCACTCAGAATTTTGAGCTATGGTTCTTGTAGGACACTTCTGTGTAGAATGTAGGTTGAAATGTGGTTGAGACGACGCAAATGTGGGATCGAGGTGGCAAAAATGATGATTTTGCCCCTCACCAGGGTTATCTCTGGTTCTGGGCTGATTTAGCAGTCGTTGCTCAGGGTTATCTCTGAGATTGGACTGTTGTGAGTACCGAATGTCCTCAGGGTTGTCTCTGAGGTGTACTTGACCTACCGGGGTTATCTTTGGGTTGGGACTGAGTGCCTCGGGGCTATCTTTGAGGTTAAAGTTGACTCCTGGGGGTTGAATTATCTCCAGAACTGCAACTGCATTCCTCGGGGTTGTCTCCTAGGTTATAAATGAAACTCCCGGGATTGTCTGCGGGACTGGAACTGAGTATCTTGGGGTTATCTCCGAGATGGAAAACTGTGTATCCCAGGGTTGTCTCTGGGATTGAGCTATTTTGACCTCCAGGGTTATCTCTGGAAGACGATTCTACCCTCTTACAAGGTTAGTAATAGGAATGCAAAAATTTCAAGTGTCTACACCCAACAATTGGGTTTTGTTTGGAGTATTCTTTTATTAAATGTTCCATTTAACGGAAGACTGGGGGGAATGTTGGAGCGTGATTATTTGGTCCCAAAATTATATGGCGGGCCAAGGTCCACGTGGAGTTATTTTAACCTATGTAGGATTCTGTTTAATTTGGCAGTTAAGTAATTTAAAGAATCGCGGATTCCTAATTTCCAATTTCTAGAGGAGATGTTAGGATTTAATCCAATTTTCTTTCTTTAAGGAGATTCTATTCAATCTGATTAAGGAGTTATACCTAATGAGGATTTCCAATTCTATACAGGGAGTGACTCTGTGGAGGTGGTGTGATCACTATAAATATAAGACGCTTTACCCTGATTCTAAGGTATACACATTCAATTATTTATTTTACAGCACTAGAGCATTAAGCTTCTATTGTTAAACTTTATTTAACCTGTACTTATTCTCACACCGGAACTAACTCCCGGCGGCCCAAGCCGTCAAGTTTTTGGTGTGACTTTGTTTCTGTGCAGGATTGGACGAGCTTTGGTGATTGGAGCGCGTGGACGAATCTTGGTGTTAACAAGTCCTAAGACTAAATAAATTCATACCAATTTTAAAATAATTTTAGAGGAATTGATATTTTCATATAAAAAATTGATATTTCCATATTATCTCTCTCACATTAATAGTGAGTGGGTCTTACTTTAGTGTGAGAAAGACTCATGTGAAAATATTATTTTGACATGTGAAAATATCAATTTCAAAATATTAAATGAAGATGTTAATCTAAGAAAATTGATATTTTCACATTTTGATATTTGCACATGAAAAGTTTCGCTATAGATGTATTGCGACAGTTTTTATGTAAAAATATCAAAAAATCATGTGAAAATATTAGTTTGTTAATCTAATAGTAGTAAACAATAATACATGAATGGGATGATAAGAAGTACACTTTTGAAAGCTTCAAATAATACCATGGTTCAATTCTTATCATGTACTTTCCCCTTATTGTAGAACTTTTTGTTACCTTTATTGTGTAATTATTGTAAGGTATGTATTCTCACACATACAGTTTAAGGTATACTTAATACTGAGAGATTCTGAAATATTTGAGATTATTACGTAATCATACTTGTAACTCATATCCCTTCAAAGTAGGGGCATTTAAATAAAATAAATAAATAAAAAGTTCAAATCAGTCCTCTGTTCACTGCACAAGAAAATCATTAATAACCTAAGAAAATAAACAGGAAATAAATTTTTCTTCTGCCGTGGCACACTGAAAAAATGGGAACAAAAACAAAAGCAATAAAAGAATTAGTAGTTTCCCATTTCTCTCATCAAATAGTTGTGTACCTATACAGTATCTATGAACAACACTAACTGTTACAACTCTTAAAAGAGCCCATTAATCAAAACTATTGAACAACAATAAATGCTACAATACAACTAAGCCAAAAGAATTAAGCAAAATTGTTGAGCCATAAAAAAATGAGTATGTTGGTTAAGCAGCGGACTCCGTAATATTGCACATGCACTCATGGCAACGCGGATACCTGTATACACTCCTTCCAGTAGGTCGGGAGAATACTCGTTTAGTTTGTCGTACTGCCTTCCTCACTCTTCCTTCAAATACCTTCCACTCTATTGTGTTGTTCTTCAAGAAAATGTCTGCAAGCCTGCGTTTGTTTGGCCGTATTGTTGGCATTCTTCCCCCGCCATAGTATACTCGATAACCAGATACCAGGGATGACAATTGGCTCCCCGAATCAGTCATGGCAAATGCATCAGAAGCTGTGCAGCCTATGAAGTCTAGTGCTGCTAACTGCAGAATATTATCACATCAACAAGTGGGACAAACAAAACTGCTCATGCTCGTTTTAAGCTATACATTATAGCTGAAAAATATCAAGTACTCTCTCCATTCCAAAACTAGATATATTTTTTTACGGTGACTTTTAAGGATAATTTTACGTTTCAAAATGTACGCAAAATATTAGCTAAGAATTTAGTTCTGGTGGTGAGATGCTAGAAATGTTAGTAACAAAGTAATGGTAAATTAGAGATATCATATCACTTGATAGTCCTTAAAGAAAATGTATCTCTAATTTTCTAATTTTGAAACGAGGGTAACTTATTTTTATAACCAAAAGAGGCTACATCAGAACATTTTTAATGTCTAAAAGAGTGGAGAGAATAGGAAAGAGCAGAACCAATCTTACCTGAGATGTGAAATTCATGAACGGTTCAATTTCAGAAGACGAGAGCAAGTTCTCTTTAGTAACTAAATTGGGAAACAAGGTGGTTAATACAGCCAACCTTGATTTCCCACCATAAATATGTGCACCTGCAAGGAATATGTGGGTTCTGCGGTTGAAACCAAGAGCAGCAAGCATAAGAACTGTTTCTTCAGGCATTAGAGGACATAGGCCTTCAATCCGAAGAGCTGCTGGGGAGGGTAACCTGCAAGACGTTAAAAGATTTCCTCATAAGATCAAAAACTTAAAAGATAAGGTCAATACTCATAGCTTCAATATTTATAGAAAACAATTATGTAGTGTCTGTGAAAAATAACCAACTCATCTAAAAGCTTAAGTTGTTAGATGGAGTGCCCAACAATGTATATCATTCTACACTTCCCCTCAAATGCAACTTTTTTTTATAGAGAAGGGAGAAATTAAAGTGTATTTACACTATTAAATTAATATAAAGACAATTGTGCAGCCGGGAAGATTTAAACCCAATACCTTGTACACCCAATTGTGCAGTCGGGAAGATTTAAACCCAATACCTTGTACACCCAGAGCTCTGATACCATGTTAAGTAACCAACTCATCTAAAAGCTTAAGTTGTTCATTCTAACAGTCTGAGATTCATCTCTGGGTCCAAGGATAGGGGTAGAGATTAACTAAATCAAAACACCTAAAGGTGATGTCTTGCTACAATTTTGTTCGCTAAACAAAATGATTACTTTCTTTTGTGTGTTTTTCCCTCTTCTTTTAATAAGTGAGATGGTTACATTTTTTCAATGAATTCCTTATTTTTCGGGAGGAGAAGATAACACACGTGTGAAGAAGCTGCTTGCCAAAATAGTTCATGTCTAGATCTAAAGATTTCTTTAATATCCAATGAACAGGATGTAAATTTGGCTAAGGAGAAAAGAAAATGTTTTAAAAGTTTTTGAGGTCTCTGACTCCAACTTGATCAAAATGTGTAATCAGCAACACTTGCCAAAAAATTTACTACTGCCATGACAGAGGTGAATTATGCGTCTTAAAAATTCAACAAATGTGGATAAGAAACATACTTTTTGGTTTTCTTTAGCTCTAGTAAAGCTGGAAAGTGGATTTGACGATAGGCTTCCAATTCACGCCTTTCTTCTTCACCCCACCAAAATCACATAATGAATGCGCTACCATGTCAATTTCAAACCTCAGGTGTAAAGCTAAATATCTGGAAACTCTTTCTGCATTTCTCCCCTTCCTTTTAGATTCTGCAAATGGGCCAACAAGGTACTTATCCAATGGTCCAGAGTGTGTTGCATTCTTACGCATTCTACTGAATAAGTAAAGCACCAGCTGCTTGTATTTTCGGAACAAATTGCAGTGCATGAAAGTTACATCTGCATCGGAGTCTCTAGATGAAGTTCTCAAATTAGGAAGCAAGGTAAGAAACAAGATCATCAAACAAAAAGTATGAGCATTTCACTAATCAAATCAGATTACTTCCAACCATCGTAACATGCTAAAAGATCAAATATCTACCTGCAACTCGAACGGTACTGGGTCCGATGCCAAGCGATTTCCGAATCCAACAAAATGGACAACTCTATTTAGGTGTAAAATAGGAAGAATGTACTTCAAGTAAAAACTTGGCTTAGCCTCTTTTACAACGTCAACATCCGTCACCTGGAACATATTTCTAGACATTAATACAACATGCTATTATGCATTTAATTTGCCAAGAACAATCCAATATTGACTGAGATAAAAATCTAACCACACTACCAATTGCCTCCAGATCTAATGACTGAAGATCCTTAGGAAGTTCCTTCACTATCCGAATATCAGGTTTTAAGTAGTTGATAAAATGCTCCTCCTGATAGATTTCGCCGAATTGACTAAGAAATTATAGAATTTAGCAGTCATTTCTCCATTTAAATAACAGATGAGGAAGTAATAATGGATTCCTAATTGATCTTGATTAGGTATGGAAACATAAGAACTCTTATATCAATTGACACTTCTCTGGAAGGGTAAATATTTATTTATTATAAGCATTAAAAAATGTAAACATGCCAAATTTAAATTTTAAGGCATATGAAACAACGAGGTACTGAAAATCCTGCATCCCATCTTCACATAAGATGCCAATTTATGTTAATGTAAATTAACTTAAAATTTTCAAAACAATAAAAACAATCATATACACGTCCAATCTTGATTCTAAGATAAAGTTATCGCACATAATAATTCTTAAACTGTAAATTTTGAATATTGAAATAATTTGCAATTTCAAATCACACAAGTATAATATATTGATGTATTAATGTGAGAATTGTCAGTATTTTGGTGGCGGAAAGAAAATGCTTCGAGGGAGAAGTACTAACTAATTACAAATTAGAAAGCAGCTACCTCACCTTACATCTCTCCAGACACTACTGTACAAGAAATTGGGAATAACAAGAGTCGCATTAAGCAATCTAGCAACAGCAACAGCATTGCAGACCTGTTGTCAAAATCAAAGGAGTTCTTTAGTTGATTGAAAATTGCATAAAAATTTTACAATCAGGAGCCAAGCTTCTTTTCAAGAATTAATACGACCTCCGTTCCAAAAAAAGAGTCCCATTTAGACTACTTAAAGTCAATATAATAAATTCAAAATTGATATGAACTCTTTTAATTTTAATCATTGAAATTGTGAAAATTGTAAACTCTAAACATTTACAACATTAGTTAGTTTCAAAACTTATACGGGTTATCATCAATTCAAAATTTTAGTATTTCACAAATTGACTTCCTAAATAATTACCACTAAGCAAGAAATTTGACATAGACATAACTTACAGCAACTCGCTGCTGGTTGATCCCACCATTCGCGCTAACCATAATGTAACCATTATTTCCATCTGACATTGAATCAAACACAGAAATGAATGAGAAAAAGATCAAGTCTTGATACAAGCACCTGTCGCAAAAGCACACTATTGAGACATGCACATGTCTGTGCAAGTGTGTGTGTGTCCCTGTAGTATGAATAAGTGTGTGTGTGTGTGTGTGTGTGTGTGTGTGTGAGAGAGAGAGAGAGAGAGACTTACCACTAGGTTCCCAGTTACGTTGCTCAGAACAAGGTTTCCAGGCAGAAGCAACAACATAGGGTTCCACCCACAGGTCTTTGGGCTCGAGTATATAGTGCCTCTGAATGTTGCAACATTCATATATGGAAATGAGTAACCAAATTACTGCAATTTATCCACCCCTTATAAGTTTAGTACTAATTATATTAAACTCAAGACCATTTCCTACCTCTGCCAATGCATGGGCAGCCTTAGCCAACAGCCTCACATAAATAGTTTTCTGTGGCTTATTCCCTTTACCATGCTTTAACAACTCTTCCTGCAACCATTGGAAAAGAACAATCAAATAACCCGGTTTGAAACTACTTTAAGCACATTATGACTATCAAATGTCTTGTTTCTTACAACCCTCCTGCAAATCTAACAATTCATGTTTTCTTCTCTTATAATCATATATATAGAGTCCTATAGATTTCCACAAAAACATTCTAGCACATCCAAATCGATAATCCCGCCTTCCAAACCTTTTAAGCAATTCATCTAAATGAAAACTAAACTCATACAAAAAACATTAAACATGACAAGATACTGAATATCCATCAAGATGAACAATTCCAAATTTGTAACCTTCTCAAAGAATTCAGTTAAAAATAACAACTGAACCCATATAACAAACACGAATTTATTTATTTATTTTTTAAGCAAACAACTTAATAATAATTTTATAATAGTAGAATACAAAATGTACAAACTTCAACCTGGATTATTCAAATTTGTCACCATATTGAACAATTTATTTTGCCAATCAAATAAAATCATGATTACATGCTACTTCCAAAACTGACAAGTGACAAACTTCACTAACAATTGTATTATCTTATATACTTGATCTAAATGCTCAATCTTTTTGTCTGCCTAGCAGCTAACAACTCAATTTAAATAAATTGTCACTGTTTTTCAACAATTTGGCAGAAATACAAACTAGTACCTCTATCCCATAATTTCAAACTTGTCACCTTTGCAGACTATTCAATTAACAAGACCAACTAAAATTACATAGAAAACAACAAGTAACCCATTTGTACACAAACAACATAAATAAATCCTATAATAAAGCTGTCAACTTTTGAACAATTCAGCTAGAATATCAACCAAAATTTCGAAATAACATGATTTCCCACTACTTTTCATAAAAACATAAAAATCAAAAACTTACCGGAATAGATACCGTAGTTGAGTTAGCCTTCAAGAACCTGAGCTTGAGATTATGCCCAGCCCGACCCGAATCTTGAATCCGAGAAAGCATCCACCAATTCACCCAAAAAAAGAAACCCACCAACACAATCACCCCAACAGTCAATGGCCTCTTATACCAAACTTTCCCCACCTTCTTCCTCATCATCATCCTAAAAGAGGAGGAAGAAGAAGAATAATTGTTGCTGCCTAATCGGGTCGGAATTGATCCGAAAGAAGAAGGCCCGGGAGAGGTCTGGCGACTTCTGGGAGTAAAGCGTTGACCATGGATTGGGCTTGAAGATGACCATGCGTTGTTGGAATCTGATGAACAGTCCGAATCTTCTTCGTCCTCTTCGTCCTCGTCTTTTGATTGAAGTGTGATGTTTAAGAGTTTGGTGAAATTAATGGACATGGTTTAGAGTAAATGGGGTGGAGCAAAATTTGAGTTTGGTTTGGATTTGTGGGGAGGAGAGAGAAAAAGGGGTGTAAAGAGTGGAGGAGTTGTTGAAATTTTGAAGAATTTGCTGGTTTTAGGACAAGGAGAGCGAAAGAATGGGGTGGAATGATACTGATTTTTTTTTTCTTTTTGGCGTTTGAAACAAAAAATAATGAATTTAAAAGTGGAATGATACTGATTTTAAATTTAAAATAATAATAATAATAATAATAAGTGGCATGATATTTATTGAGTACCTATATTTTATCAAATTATAGATAAAATATAAATAAAAAGAAAAGACTAAAATGTTTTTAAAATATTAAAGCATCTCCAGTAGATGGACTATCTCGTAAACTATATTTAGTTTATATGACATCAGCAAATATTCTTTAGTCTTCAATCCTTTCAACAGATGGTCGTGTGGACAATCCTTCCAGCAGATGGACTATAGTCCACCAACTCTTGTTCCTTGATATAGTCTTTGTGCCTCATCGAAAAAAACAATGGACTATATTTAGTCCATCTACTGGAGCAAGATATGTGTTCCTTGACTAAATATAGTGTAAGATTGCACTGCTAAGATGCTCTTAAAAGCTCGTGAATATTTATTAAGGCCAAAACTAATGAAATACTAAGGGTAGTTGGGTACATTTTATTGATTTATTAAAATTTTAATTTATTAAATTATCTCATTAAATTAACTATTATTAATTATTATTTTAAAATTGAGTCATTCTGTTAAAAAAATTAAATGGACCTTAATTTTTTATCGACAAAATTAATGAATTATTCATTGTAGTTGGCACGTTTTACTGATTACACCATTGCTTTTTAATTTTTCAAATTATCCCATTAAACTAATTAATATTTTGAGATTAATATATATATATATATATAAGAGAAATCTGAAAAATCTTACAGTGTGCTGCAAGGAAGGCTTCAGACTACTTTTGGAGCTAGAAAACTCAGTTTCCACGGGTTAAAATTTGATATGTTGTAGTATATATGTATACAAGTGTTTAAAAATAAGAATATTGAAGTTTGAAACACTATATGAGGGGTTAAGTGCTGAAATGGACAGAGTTTTACCTCATTTTCTCCTCTTTTCTTTTCTTTTATGACTGATGAGGGGGGTCTATTTATAGACCAAAGTAGTCGCGGGTCTACCTGCGGTTGCCCGGGTGGGCCCGGGCCCCGTACGTCCCGTTGTCTCAAAGTACATGCACTTGGGTCAACGTGTTGTCCGCTCGATCCTTCATAGCTTTCAATCGGGAAATCCGATGGAGGCGTGCTATTCATTTCTGGAAAGCTCTTGACGAGAGCTACACAATGACATGAGATTTGACATTTTTTGAATATGGGAAGATGGGTCCATGACCAGATCTTCAAGTAGTCGCAGTCCATCCATTGAGTTATTTTGTGTTGTTTTCACTCGAGATTGATGTTATGGTTCTGCATGACCTCTTTTGTAGTGATTTGGGCTGAATTGATGTTGAGTTGGCAAAATTACTATTTTCCCCCTCCCGGGTTGGTTCCGGGCTTGATGCAGTTGTAGCTGTCTTCCTTGGTGTTATCTTCGAGATTGGACTGCTCTTGACTTTTGACAGTCTTCAGGGTTGTCTCTGAAGTTGGTTTGATTTCCTGGGGTTGGCACCGAGTTTTAGCTTGATCTTCCGGGGTTGTCTCCGTGGTTGGATTTGATTTCCCGGGGTTATCTTTGGGGTTTGACTTGATCTCCCGGGATTATCTTCGGGGCTGGATTTGATCTCTCGGAGTTGTCTCCGGGGTTAGACTTAATCTCTTAGGGTAATCTTTGGGGTTGGATTTGATCTCACGGGGTTGTCTCCGGGGTTGGACTTGATCTTGACTTCCTGGGTTATCTCTGAAAGACTAAAGACTATTCTGCCCTTCTGCATGGTTAGTAATAGGAACACAAAATTTCGAGTGTCTACAGATCTGATGTTTGATTCTTGTTGAAAGGTGCTGCTAAGATGGCGTTAAACATTTTTTCTTAAGTACTTAGTAGCTTGAACTATGTTGCCTCCTTTTTGGTTTAACAAAATGGACTCTAACGCATGCAAGTATACATGGGTCAACAAGTAGTACAGAGTAAGAAAGTGTCGATCCCACGGAGAAAAGTGAATAAATCTAATCTATCATGCAACAACCTAATCACTATTTCTGTATGCTCAAACGATCAATCAATAAATAAATTGATATCTAAATTAATTATCAACACAAAAATAATAATTACTAAAAGAAGGTAATCAAATTGGAGAGATATGGGATTCTAATATCATCTAATAATTCATCCTAAATGCATGCCTTCTGTGTTGCTTAATTATTTAATATGGACAGCTAGTCAAGAGCACAAAAGTGTAATATAGCCATCTTTCGATGAACTATGTCCAAATTACACAAAATCCACAAATTGATAGAATTCATGCAAGCATCAAAATTACCTAACCCATTATATGTCTATGTGAATTACAAGTAACAATGATTTAAGTACAAGCTCTCATAATGACTACACATGGTGGACCGGTATATGCCTATCCGGGTCACGAATCACAAAACCTAATACAAATAAGTCTCATGAACATATGCCAACATGGTTTAATCTATACTTATATTTCATTTTCCAATTCCATACAAGCAATTAGTGTGAATGGTGATCAAGCATTCAATAATTTAGCACAACCATGATGGGCAATCCAATATTAAATATTCAACATCACAATCAGGTATACACATATTGTAAGACCCCAACTTATTATTAATGAAATTTAATTTTCTCTATTTATTATTTTGAAATAGTAAGGGTTGATGTGATTAATGTGGATAGTTAGGGGTAAAATACATAAATATTTCAAAATAAGCAAGTGGTTATAAAATATTCATTGTTGTTGGGAATATTCGTTTGGTCGTGGAATATTAAATGCTTTTGGGGAATATTAAATGACGACAATGACCATGTGTGGGCCCCATAACGGAAAGCGATTGGATGAAGAAAACGATAAATATAAGTGGTTTAAAAATAACGGCGTAGTTGTTACCGTTAATACTGTTAAAATACCCGGTGGTTAAAACACAGTAGCACACGGTATTGCACCAATTGTTGATTCTTACGTAAGAAGGCACTACTCAATAATGGTTACAGTAATTACTGTTCAGTATTTTATTGAGTTAATAATTCTTTGCGTTGATATTTTATATTGCTTCTTGTTTCAATAATTGTCATTACACAAGGTATTTTTCATTATCGAAGCAATAATTCATATTATCCGAATAATATTATTAGATAACATTATTGGCAATGTCTAGAAGTTACATCTAAGGAGAGGTTTGGTCACCTAATTGCGGCGCCAAGAAGAAGAAATTCTTATTGAAAGCCCCTCTTCACAGGGCGCTCGGTTGTCAATATTGTGATTCTATAATATTATTTGTGAATAATTAATTATTGATTCATATGATGAGGAAAATATTGATTTTATGTGGATATAGATGGAGAAAATTTTAAATGTGACAATTGTTGAAAATTGAAATTTATCTTTTTCGATAAAATAATTCTTTTAAATATATTATTATATTTTAATAATATAATAATGGTGATATTTTTACAACGAATGTGGGATATATGAGTATACGAGGAGGAAGAGTATTTTTGTTGCAATAAATGTTTAAAACATGTTAAACATGTCAGTGGACCCCATTTATTGACTGAAATTTGATTATAGCTTATAAAATCCCCCGTTTGTGGATTTCGGTCAATTTCTGTTTGGAATTTGAAAAACTTTCTTCTGCAAAGTTGTAGAGAATTGAATTTCCTATAAAAACTCGTGAGATTCGAATTTTCTGATAGAAGGGCTATTTATTATGAATTATTGAAGTTCCGAAGCTCCGAAATAATTGATTTTTGGAAGTTTAAAATATTTTAAATAATAAAACGTTTTTGTTTGTTTTGTAGGCTACAACATGTGCATAATGAGCTGAGATCAGATCTAGGAAGGTGGGCGTAGAAATCTTATATATATATTAATATTATATTAAATTTTCGCTTTTGGTGTTCTAAGCATTTTCTATAAATAGGGTGCTTAGGTTAGAATTG
This sequence comes from Panax quinquefolius, assembly GCA_020205615.1. Taxonomy (NCBI): domain Eukaryota; kingdom Viridiplantae; phylum Streptophyta; class Magnoliopsida; order Apiales; family Araliaceae; genus Panax; species Panax quinquefolius. The sequence goes on from CM035152.1 coordinate 74,683,326, forward strand.
AAAATCACACCGTAAATCGAAGTTTTCTCTCTCTATATTATCGAGTATTCTTGTGAGTATTTTGAGTATATTTTGAGTATTGTTAGCGGTGCAAGTTCCTTCAAAGACTATACTTATTATTCCAAATTTAGAAGTATTAATCTTTCGAGGTAAGGGATGTTAATTTCTTCTCAAATGATATTATTTCTTCAATATCATTATCTTTGAAATATTGGTGGGAACTTTTATCAAATTTGGAACTTTTTCATGTCGGGGTTACTATTCATGAGTTACTATTCACGAGTTACTATTCATGAGTTACTATTCACGAGTTACTATTCACGAGTACTATTCATGAAGCGTGAAGATGTTTTTTGTGGAATTTCTATCTTTTGGTGTCGGAGTTACTATTCACGATATAAGACTATTCACGATATCGACACTATTCACGAATATAAAAGACTATTCACCGAAAAATGAAAGTTTTTCTTTTCGTCTAAAATATCTATTCTGGATACTAGCTTTGATTGTATCCATGTTTTGATCATTCTTGAATTTTACACCCCTATGATTATTTTTGAGGTATTTTTGGACGTGGATAAAATAAAGTACGAATCCTTAATCCTTAATCCTTAATCCTTGTTATTTTGTTTCACTGGATTCGTTTCTTTAAAAAAATTTTCATCATCCTCGGTCTTAAATGATGATATTATTGAATATCTTTGGCTGTAGCAAAGATGAATGATTTCTGAAGAATATCTTTGGTCGTAGTGCAAAGATGAACAGGTGTTTAGATGAACATGATCAACTGATGAATATCTTTGGCCTGTAGTGCAAAGATGAATATTTGATTCCAGATGTATATTGATTGATGTTACAGGGATAAAAGATAGACGATGAACTTTTAAATTCATACATAGAAGATAGTAGTTTGCATTCTCTACTTAACTCTTCTAATGAATTATTATTTCCGCTGCGAATATTGATTTAAAATTTGTTGTCTATTGTATTCTATTAGATTTTTTCCTGTTGAAGACTAACGATAATTTGTTGTATATTATCTTAGTCATAATATTCTTTACTGGGCTAGTTGAGCTCACCCTTTTCCTTTTTGTTCCATTTTTCTCAGGAGGCGAGAATATAGCGAGTACGAGTCGGGGTATGGAATGAAGGTTCTAGAGAGAGTTGTTTAGTAGTCCTCACCATTTTTGTAAAATAATGTATCAATAAATGTGATGAGGATTTATTTGAGTATAGATATTGTCTAGAAGATAATATTTGTATTTAAACTCACAGTTTTACTGTTGTAATAATAAAGTTGTAGTTGTTTCTGTACCATGTATTGACAACTCAGAATGGGTGATGTATACCTATTTTGGGGGCGTCACACATATAGACTACGCATTAAAATCCATTAGAATCGCATAATGGAAGTTAGTTCATTTTTGAATCAACAACCATTATGGGATTGAAGCTAAACATTGAAATAAGAAATACAAACAAGAGATATAAGAGAATTGAGGAATCAAATATGATAATCTTTGCTGCAAAGTCTGGTTCAAAGCTTGTTCAAATCCATAAATGTCTCTAGAATGAAAACTAAAATTATTAATCAATCATATAAAGAGAGAAGCTCAAAATATTAAGGAAATGCTAAAATCTCTCTAGAGAAGACTAAAACCTAAAAATAGTAATGAAAAACTGAATAATCCCCCTCTGGTAACCAACCATATCGTTTCAAAAACAGCAAACACGCTCCAACATTTTCAAAATAAAAAGTTAGCTGTTTAAAATAATTGTGATCTGTGCGACCGCGCGATGTTGCACTGTGGTTCGAGCGCGGGCGAGCTGTAAGCTTTGTCTATCGTGTGCTTGGTGCGGGCGCACCAAGTCCCTGCATTTGATGGGCGTGGGCGCGCGGTAGCCTGATCTACCTCTGTATTTCCCTTAGCGCGGGCACACCATGTTTAACTATGATGGCAGTGCGGCCACGCTGCTGCTGCTGCTTGTTTTCTTCATTGCTTCTTCACTTCTTACTTCTTCTTTTGGTCACATCCAAGCTCTTCTAGCTGTCCTTTTCACTTGCTTGACTCTAGTTGCCAACTTCATTCTTGCACAAGCCACCACGCCTTGTTTTGCTACTTCCATTTCCATGCGAATTCCATGCCTTAGGATACTTTAGGAGTTCCAGCTATGCATACTGCAAAATAAACACAAAAAGAAAATAAAACATACTAGAATTACTTGAGTTGAGCAAAATTCCATTGAGTTGGTAACCAATAAGTAGGTATAAAACCTACTTATCAAATACTCCCAAACTTGAACTATTGCTTGCCCTCAAGCAATACACACAAAAATAATATAAATAATGCAACTACATGTTATGCAAACTATAGTATCATGCAAGTGGGTCCCAAGATTTTCTGCCATAATAGAATTCCAATCAAGTATGCCTCAGAGAATTATCCAGATTCAAGAATAAAGTATCAAATCAAGCTACAGGCATAACACCATACAATCAAATAATCCAAACTCGCTATGAAGATGCTATGTGTGTGATGTGTTCACAATTAAGCTTGACAGAGGCAAAGACTACACATGTTATACTACTTAAGAAAGAAAATTAAAGTTTAAATCAAGAACTATGTATACTAATGAAAAAACAACTACTCTGACACATCAATACAAACTAAGGTTCAACAATGGGTTTATTCTGCTTTATTTTTACTCACGAGGGCGATTTTCGCACTTTTTCGCGGTGTTTATTTATTTCTTTTCTTTTTTCCATGACTGTGCAATGCCTCATTCTATTAGGCTAACAATGCTACCCCTTAGCGAGCTTTTAACCAACGACTCCTAGACCATAAAAGAACTTAGGGCGCTAGGTGTAAAGACATTCCCCTCGGACGTACTTGTTCAAGTAAAAAAGGCCCCAAAACAAGACTAGCCACGACACTATTTTTCATTTTTTTTCTCCTTTTCTTTTCTATTCTTACTTTTTTTATATATATAGCAAGCATACCCATGTGTTCCCAAATTTTGAGTATCTGTGTTTTCATAGTCTATGTCCACTTTCTACATAATTCTATCTTTAAAAACAAAATTTTCTACTCAGCTAGCAAACAAGTCATTCTTTTACCAACAAGCAGACATGAACACTTATGTGCTAACCGATAGCATCTAAACAACAAGTATGAATCAAATCATGTATAACATTATAAATAAGCTCAACTATCAACCAAATTCAAGAATCCATCAAATTTCTAATTCATCATTGGCTAACTAGAATTCCACTAACTAGATACTTGGGATATGCAACTAAACAGTTAACTAAAACAGATAATAAGCAATAAAATGCAATTTTTTTTGCATAATTAACTAAACACCTAAACATGCAAAAATTATACTAAGCATGCATAAATGATGCAAATGTAAAAATTATACTAAACATGCTTAAATGATGCAAATTAAATTAACTACATGCTCTACACTACACTAATAAACCCCTAATACCCCCAAACTTATAATATTCATTGTAAAAACCCAAAACCCTAATAAGACTCGGATATGTAAATTCAGTTATATTAATAAAATCTGTCCGTTCTGAAAGTGTTATATGTTAATATATACTATGTTTAACAATTTTGGTCAAATAAAATTTTGTCCAAAAGTTGACGTGCTTGACACCTTGTGCTTAAAAATTTTCTTCCGAAAACGAACTTTTTGGTATACTTGTTTTGACAAGCTGCTTTGTCGTGCTTACACTGACAAAGCGCTTTATCGTGCTTGTTAGGATTAGTGGAAAATCTAGGTTAGGAACCCTGATTATAAACTCTAACCCTAATTTGTAAATCCTAACCCTAATTAGCAAGACAAAACCCTAATTAGATTATCCTAACACCTAATCATGATTACTAAACTTCAATTAGGTACTAATAAACATCATTAAACAACCCTAATCATTAAAAATGAAACCCTAATCAAGATTAGTGAAGATTAGGGCATAATTAAGCTACTAATTTGGTTAACTAGCTCACAAGTTGGTTAATAGTCATCCACACAAGTTCCAAAACATCACATAACATGCTTTCAAACTCCTAAACACTAGGAGAGTCATAGATCAGATATTATAGGAGGCAAGTAGGTGGAAAAATGACCAAAAAGCCAAGTTGAAGAATTCTGTAAAAGGGAACCCTAGATCAGAGTAAACCCACGAATTCTCTAAGCCTTTAGACTCTTATATACATACCAAATCAAGCTTGGGTGATAGCAGCAACCAATTCAGAAGCCAGAATCCAAAATCAAGCAAGAAAGGTGTAAACCCTAATTCATAGCTAGATCTTTGATGCTTTGTTTAAATTGTTGTTTAGATGTTTAGAATTATGTTATTGTATGTTAGGAAGTATGTTAAGTTGATAGAACATGTTTTCATAACATCTAGATTCCTCAAATAAGTGTTTTTAGTAATCTAGAAGTTTTGGAAAAATAAGCTTGACAGTCAAATGTCAGAGCTTGTAGATTTGTGTATATTAATGGTTAGGTCTGTTAATTGTATGTTATTTGTAGTCTGATATGAGGTCTTTAATCTGGAAAAGAAAATAGGTTCATTAGAACCATATATTGCAAGATATAGGTGGTCAAAGGTGGTTGACCAATCACGAAGTTCTGTTTTCTTGTTTTCTGGGTTACCCAGAAAACTCAAGAATCAGGTTGAGCCGGCTACTTTGACCAGCCTTTTAATCGCTTTCTGGTTGTTGTTATAATGACTTTTTATAATGAATTAATACCTTGACATACATACTACATATCCTATGATTAAGTTGCTTAAACAATTCATAGGATTATTGGAATTAATGGTCAAAAGTCGTTGACCGAGCTTGACCAAGTTTTTGGGTTACCCAGAAAACTGATGAACACGAATAACAGCCTTTGGCTGTACTTTGACCAACATAGATCGAGACCTTAGAGTTATGCTTTTTCCAATCAAGTGTTGTATATATATACCTTGACATATAGATCACCAATTACAACAAAAACAACACAAATCTATTACACAGAATTAGAGATATGAAAGCCACAATACCGTTGACCGGCCATGACCACTGTTCTGGGTTACCCATAAACTCAAGAATAGCTTTGACAGTGACTTTGAGCCTCTATAACTTCTTGTTATATGTAGGTTAAAGCATGAACTTTGTCTGATGTTGTACTACTGTATGAGTACTATAACATCCATACTTGTCCAAACCCAGAATCATTAATAGCAGCAAGATAGATCGTGGTCAAAGAGGTCCCTCGACCATGACTGGCCGAAACCCAGAAACTCAAGAACACCTATAGCGACACTTCATGTCACTATAGAGCTTTAGCTACAGACAGGAAATTGTTTTTTAGAAATTAATTTATAAAAATTAGAAATAATTAATAAATAAATATAAATAAATACAAAAACAGTTTTAAAAATTATATTAAGTTATTATAATTAACTTTTGATATTTTTACATAAATTCAATAAATATTTTATTTTATTTGGATATTATTAATAATTAAGTTAATAATAAAGTAATTAGAATAATTACTTATAAATAATAAATAATTATTGAAAAATAATATTAATGATATAAAATCATAATAAATGGATATAAATTATTTAAAAGTAGTAAACAAAGTTTTTATAAAATTTTAAGTAAATATTAATTATTTAAAAATAAAAATAAATTATTTAAAAATCATTTAAAGGATAAATAAATACTTAAAAATTATTATAAGCTTCTAGAAATTATTATAATGGATATTTAAATTATCTAAAAATATAATAAAGCTTATAAATAGAATTTAACTATTTATCATATTAGTTAATACTCGGTAAGGTCACTGAACACCGACACCTTATCAAACTTAACCCGATCATATGTAAATGTTGTATTTGAGTATTGTTATCAATACTAATGCGTTAGATTTATACGAATGAACATCTTAGGTGTTTATTAACGAATCGAGTAGCATTACTTGACTGATCTCCGCTCAGGCAAGTTTACTAAACCAAACTATTACTTTCGCAAGTTTTCTATACCCTAAATTACTTACACAAGTTTACTAAACTCTGTTTATTCGTTGAACAAGATTTTTATCTTGAAATGGTGTTGATATAATATACTACACCTACACTTGAATTATCTCTTATTGTAAGGTTATTGCTATAGCTTCAGCATAACTAAGAAATGAATTATTTATTCATATGATATTGTTTATTGAGCATAAATTGTTGTGTCAAACCAAATTGTTTTGGTAAGACATCCTATACTGAAGTTGGGTATCCCGTAAGGGATCGAGGTTTGGTCAATAATATATTGACATTAATTTGGGTGCACTTGAGCACTGGTGAGATGCATACTCCTAGGATATTGAGTGGGCTGATCCCATATCTCATATCTAAACAAAATTTCTAAGTCTGTGTGAGTGACAGAAATAAAAAGTCAAGAAATGGTTTAAAAAGAAATCCAAAAAATGGTAACAACTATCAGTCGAATTTTAAATTGTTATACTTCTTCAAATCATATATTGTTATAAATATAAAACCTGCTAAGCATGTCATAGCTCACCCTTGCAAATTATTCCCTTTGCAGTATTAGATGGTAACCTTGGAACATCTGGAGTAGATAAAGGGAAGCGTCCCTATTTAGATTAGCTTTTATTTTTGTCTAGTTGAATGTAATACTTTGTAATAGGAAACTCTTTAGGAGAATTATGTAATCAAACTTTAATATTATGATATATATAACATCATTTATTTATTTCCACAACTATGTTTTCTTACATAGAACATCATCATCATGCTTGGGAACTATTTATCTAAGTGAGGGTATTGATAACATGGACTGTTTATGTTGTTATTGATACTCTAGATTTCGGATAGATAGTTACTATCGATACGATAGTGTAAATTCGAATGACATAGACTATATGTAAGACCCCAACTTATTATTAATGAAATTTAATTTTCTCTATTTATTATTTTGAAATAGTAAGGGTTGATGTGATTAATGTGGATAGTTAGGGGTAAAATACGCAAATATTTCAAAATAAGCAAGTGGTTATAAAATATTCATTGTTGTCGGGGAATATTCGTTTGGTCGTGGAATATTAAATGCTTGTCGGGGAATATTAAATGCGACGGTAGCGACCATGTGTGGGCCCCATAACTGGAAAGCGATTGGATGAAGAAAGCGATAAATATAAGTGGTTTAAAAATAACAGGCGTAGTTGTTACCATTAATATTGTTAAAATACCGGTGGGTTAAAACACGGTAGCACCGCGGTATTGCATCAATTGTTGATTCTTACGTAAGAAGACACTACTCAATAATAATGGTTACTGATAATTCTTTATTCAAATTATTTTATTGAGTTAATAATTCTTTGCGTTGATATTTTATATTCTTTGTTGCTTGATAATTGTCATTACGGTATTTTTCATTATCGAAGCAATAATTCATATTATCTGAATAATATTATTAGATAACATTATTGGCAATGTCTAGAAAGTTACATCTAAGGAGAGGTTTGGTCACCTAATTGCGCACCGAAGAAGAAATTCTTATTGGAAAGCCCCCTTTCTGAGAAGCGCACGGTTGTTAATATTGTGATTACGTAATATTATTTGTGAATAATTAATTATTGATTCATATGATGAGGAAAATATTGATTTTATGTGGATATAGATGGAGAAAAATTTTAAATGTGACAATTGTTGAAAATTGAAATTTATCTTTTTACGATAAAATAATTCTTTTAAATATATTATTATATTTTAATAATATAATAATGGTGATATTTTTACAACGAATGTGGGATATATGAGTATACGAGGAGGAAGAGTATTTTTATTGCAATAAATGTTTAAAACATGTTAAACATGTCAATTGGACCCCATTTATTAGTGAAATTTGATTATAGCTTGTAAAATCCCGTTTATAGATTTTGGTCAATTTACATTTGGAATTTGGAAAAACTTTCTTTCGCAAAGTTGTAGAGAATTGAATTTCCTATAAAAACTGAGAGATTCGAATTTTTACGATAGAAGGACTATTTATTATGAATTATTGAAGTTCAAGCTTTAAAATAATTGATTTTGGAAGTTTAAAATATTTTAAATAATAAAAACGTTTTTTGTTTGTTTTGTGGGCTACAACATGTGCATAATGACCCGAGATCAGATCTAGGAAGGTGGGCATAGAAATCTTAATATATATATTAATATTATATTAAATTTTCGCTTTTGGTGTTAAAGCATTTTCCTATAAATAGGGTGCTTAGGTTAGAATTGAAAATCACACGTAAGCTGAAGTTTTCCCTCTCTATATTATCGAAAGCGTATTCTTGTGAGTATTTTGAGTATACTTTGAGTTTTGTTAGGCGGTGCAAGTTCCTTCAAAGACTATACCCAGATATTCCATTTAGAAGTACTAATCTTTCGAGGTAAGGGATGTTATTTTCTTCTCAAATGATATTATTTCTTCAATATCATTATCTTTGAAATATTGGTTGGAACTTTTTATCAAATTTGGAACTTTTTTCATGTCGGGGTTACTATTCACGAGTTACTATTCACGAGTTACTATTCACGAAAGTTTACTATTCACGAGTAGTATTATTCAAGCGTGAAGATGTTTTTTTTGTGGAGTTTCTATCTTTTGGTGTCGAGTTACTATTCACGATATCGACACTATTCACGATATCTGGCACTATTCACGATATCGGCACTATTCATAGAAAAATAAAATTTCTTCTCTTTGTCCAAAATATCTATTCGGATACTAGCTTTGATTGTATCCATGTTTTGATCATTCTTGAATTTTACACCAATTGTGATTATTTTTGAGGTATTTTGGACATGGATAAAACAAAGTACGAATCCTTAATCCTTAATCCTTGTATTTTGTTTCCTTTGGATTCGTTTCTTTAAAATATTTTCATCATCCTCGTCTTAAATGATGATATTATTGAATATCTTTGGCAGTAGCAAAGATGAATGATTTCTGAAGAATATCTTTGGTAGTAGTGGAAAGATGAGCAGTGTTTAGATGAACATGATTAATCGATGAATATCTTTGGCACAGTAGTGCAAAGATGAATATTTGATTCCAGATGTATATTGATTGATGTTACAGGATAAAAGATAGGCGATGAACTTTTAAATTCATACATAGAAGATAGTAGTTTGCATTCTCTACTTAACTCTTCTAATGAATTATTATTTCATTGCGAATATTGATTTAAAATTTGTTGTCTATCAGATTCTATTAGATTTTTTTCCTGTTGAAGACTAACGATAATTTGTTGTATATTATCTTAGTCATAATATTCTTTCTTTCGGCTAGTTGAGCTCACCCTTTTCCTTTTTGTTCCATTTTTCTCGTGGAGGCGAGAATAAAGCGAAATGCAATTAGCCTGGGGTATGGAATGAAGGTTCTAGAGAGAGTTGTTTAGTAGTCCTCACCATTTTGTAAAATAATGTATCAATAAATGTGATGAGGATTTATTTGAGTATAGATATTGTCTAGAAGATAATATTTGTATTTAAACTCACGCTTTTCTTGTTGTAATAATAAAGTTGTAGTTGTTTACATACCATGTATTGACAACTCGAATGGGTGATGTATACCTATTTTGGGGGCGTCACACTATACATCTGGGTGAGGGTATTGGTAATATGGACTATTCATATTATTACTGAAGCGTCTTAAGCAATTTTTAAGACTTAGAAAATTTTTCTAGGTTTTGTGCTTGGCGCCACAAACTTGATCCAAGACTTTGAGGAATGACGCTTCATCGTGAGGAGGTTCGCCATCACCTCATTGAGTGGCGCATGATCTGAGAAATAAAGAAGATAGTGGCGCCACAATGCCAGCCTCGATAGTTTGACACTGTAGAGTGGCGCTGCAGCACGAGGTAAAGGAAAGGGACCAGCGCCCGGCGTCGATGCAGGGAAAAAGCCAGTGATGAGCTTTTAAGTGCTCAATTACTGGGGAATGTGCAAAAAAGAAATATGAACATGTAGTTCAACTAATTTAACACTTAATTAAGTTTATTAAACCTTTGATGAAGGTTGAACGAAAAGATTAAACGGTATTAAAAGACAAAGAATGTAGACGCGAGTTACGGAACCAATATCCGGGGACCGTAGTCACGATAAACAAACGTGAGGGATTGCTATTATGGTGATTCCTTAGACGTTGATTGACGAGGGTAATGAATAACATTTTGATGTTATGTCATGGTAATGCGAGATAAATGTAAAGTGTTTAAACGCTGTGAATGCAACACTATTGCGATGAACGATCGGTCTTAGCATACAACGAACCGTATGGCTTTGACATTAAGAAAGAATATTGAACATGGGGTTCAGGTAATAGTAATGAATGAAAGCGATTAAAACCTTAGGTAAAGGTTGAATAAGAGATTAAGGGATGAACAACGTAAATGTTGAATACGTAAACGATCCTCGTGAATCGTATTTATGTCGGGTGAACGTTCTAAGTATACATTGGTTGTATGACTTAGACGTTGAAGAAAGTAGTAAATAAGATATGAATTTTTAAGAAAGCCGTAGCGAATGGTAAGAAGATTAATGAAAGCCGAATGTGAGTCGGATGAGAATGTTAGAATGAAATGTAAGCATTGAACACTTTAACCGACGTGAAGGTTAAGTGTACGAAAATATTAAATGGGTAGAACTTACACCCCGTGTATGGTTTGACTGTAGGATAATGAAGACCAATGATTAACCTGTGAACGGTGAAGAAGCTGAATTAAAGACAAGTACGTATAACGTAAAAGAAGCCGAGTTAATGTTTATAACTTGAATGACGTTCTGAGTCGAATGAATCGGACGTTGTAGGATAAGAATAAGGTAACATAAAATTCTTAACTCTATAAATGCGTAGAATGAATATTAAATGATCATTCTGAGTATACAAAAGACTGTATGACTTAGACGATGATGAATAAATCCTGAGGTATGACATTTAGTTGCCAAAAAGCCAGAAGGAATAAGAAATTAACTTAACGAACATTATAGTTTAATAGTTCGAATAAGTTAGATGAATTTAGGTTGTAGTACAATCGTAACCTTTGATGGTTGACATATGGGAGCTGGGCTAAATAATTCCTTCAGAGAGCGAAGGTATATAAGAAACTGGCAACCGATCTAACTCACTGTTATGGGTAGTGTAGATGAGACGGGAACTTATTTGTTGGTTGTTTGTGGAAAACCACTTAGAGTACCATATGGACTACTAGCAGAGTGGAAACCCGATAGGGCCCACTAGCGCACAAAGAACACTTTCTAATTGATGAACAAGGTGAATTAGTGGATAATTGCAGTGGTGAAAGATTCTTCGTGCCGATGGGTGAAGACAACGAGAATGGCCAATCATCCATGTCGGCCAAAAATTTAAAGGAATTAATAAATAGGCGGCATGAGATGGTCATTTTCGCTTATGAGCCAGATTGAGCGACATCGGTATAGTCAATCCGACGAATTTAAAACAAGTGCTTGGTGGGGAGGCACCCCCATCTCAATATCAATTTTCCCTATTTTTCTTTACTTATGTCTAGTTAATATTGCATCTTTTCTCTTTACTTTGTTAACATTGCTTCCAGTTTAATTGTAATGCATTGTCGTATCTGATGTGCATGATTTTGCGATTATAGGATGAAGGCAACATGTTTATTTAGTATGTTGCTAGTGTATATCTTAGTTAGAAATAAGGGGTATCTAGCTTGTAAGATATCTGTGTAAGGCATGTTAGCTAATATATGGCTTTTGTGCAGAAAAAACTCAGATCTAACAACAGCGCATATTTCGAAAGATATAGATCACAACTTCATGCATGCAAAGACTATGTTCAAAATCGAGAATTCCTCTTTCGCGCCGCAGTGCCAAGGAACAAAGGCAAGGCCGCGCCGCGACTCCACCAGTGAGCCCAACCTACTGCTAACTCGCGTCGCAGTGCCAAGCAAAGAAGGATTGCCCGCGCCGCGGTGCCACATGCGAATTTTAGTTTCCTCAATTAGGCATAACCCGGCCTCAGCAGTCATTTGTTTCCCCTCTTTTGCACATAACACCTCCTTATCAGCCCCTATCAGCTCTGCTCGATAGTCGAACGCCATCCCTGTAATGCCCTAGAAAAATTAGATTTTATGAGAATTAATTTTTTATTTGATTATGTGGATTAAATGAATTTAATTGATTATTTATGGGAGTAAGCTAATTAAAGGTCGTTCGATAACCTAGATATATCGAAACGTCGTAGTATTTTGACTACGTGATAGAATTAAAGTGTTTGAATTTGCAAGATGAAAATAAAAGCTTTCCGAGAAATTTTCTGAATAACACTATTCACACATTTCTACTCAGGAATTATTTTTGAACTTTCGAGAAATACATAATGATAGAATTCTACGACGAGATAGAATATCCAATAATATTTTAGTTATGGCAAACACAGTTTTTCACCTGCGGACTTAAAACCTAACGGTTAGGGAAAGTGAGTTCTGAGAAGGAATTTAAATGCGTATAATGAATTAAAGCGATGATCGTATAATATGTAGGTATTGTACGAGGTAATGAATACTAGTATGGTACAGGTTATTATACGAGTAAGTATGAATGATGATATGTCGTATATGAATAAGTATACGAGTTGGAATACGAGATTAATACGTAGATTATACGTTATAAGGTTTTAAGCCATATGTAATGGATTTGTAGGATTGTGTAGGAAATTGTATTGTCTAATTGGAATTATGATAAAGTCCAAGTGTAGGAATGGTTAAGCCAATGGTAGAAATGGTTAAGGTTCAAGGTGAATTAATGAACAAGCCCAAAAGAATAAGCTAATTTAATTAAACCTTAAGCCCAAACTATTAAGATCTAATGGGTTAGGGTGACCCATTGGGTAAACCATGATCACATGGTTGAATGTGATGACCAAGTAATTAAAGTAAGGACCAAGTAAACTTAATGCTTAAGCAAAGGAAGTAAGGAGCAAGTAAACTTAAAGACTAAGTAAAGTGCTTATGAGTGATGAGCAAACAAAGTGCTTATATGTGATGATTAAGTAATCTTAATGGCTAAGTGTTGTGGTGGCCAAGTAAAGTACTTGGTGGCTAAGCAAAAGATAAGCTAGGTGCTAAACAAGTATACTTAAGGGATAAGAAAATGTGGAGGCCAAGTAAACTTGATAGTTAAGCTTGGAATAGTAAGGAGGTGGAGTGACTTTATGACCATTATACCCTCACTTTTTATATTTCTATAAATAGGAAGCTTGCTAGCTCATTTGTTCCTTGTTCAAAAATACTAACAACTTATAGCTTATTGGTTAGGGGGAAAAAGCTACAAAAGCTAGAAAAGCTAGATTTTATATTTCAAGAAGCAAGAAGAAGAACAAGGATTAAACAAGTGATCTTCAAGGGTAAGAACTTAAACCATGATCCTCTTTCTCTTTCATTGTTAGAGAAGTGAGTAGTGGTAGGATTTGTATGCTAAGAAATGAAGAGAATGAATAAATCAATGGACTTAAGATGTATAAGTCATGAATAAGTAATTCAAACCTAAATAAGTTATGAACTCATGAGGAACATAGATGAACTTCTCATATGTTTACCTTAATAAGATTGTATGATAATAAGAAGCAAGAACGGTGGTTAAAAGACTTAATCTATAATAAGTTATGTGAAATAAAGTCATAAGTAGTTTATACTTTTATAAGTCCTAAACTTATGAAGAACAAGTAATAACTTATCATGATTATAAGTTAATGAAGTATATATATTTAGATGTTAGTATGATGGAATGAATCCATTTGAAACGATTAAAAAATCTCAAGTAACAAAGTTTTGGCGGAATTCACGAGTTTAGACGATAATCGTCGAATTCGTGAAATTCTCGGAATGAAAGTCAAATTTTGATATTGAGATCAGAAACGTTAGTTTTCGATGGAGTTTAGTCTTATTTGGCATTATAGAGTTACAGACTCAAGAATGACCGAATTCTGACTTAGAACGAAGAAACGAGCGTTGAATGTTTATGAACGTTTAACGTTTCCGTTAAAATGAACTAAAAGTTGAATTTTGAGTTAACGGATTCAAAATTGTAAAATTCTTGCATGAATACGTAGAACATGTAATTTGTGAACTAACGGCTTTTGAACGAGCCAATTCGGACTTATAATGAAGAAGTTACGAGCCCCGAAATCTCACATAAAAAGTTAACTGTCAATTTTTTCTAGTGCTAAATCTCATGCATGCCGCATGGGCTTGATCTATCTAAAAGTAAGTGGCGCACAAACACCAAGAATGGTTGTGAGCTACTGAAGTCTCGCCGCATGAGCGTGAGAATTAATCGAGCATGGCGGCCTTGAAATAGCCGCCAAGGTAGGAGTTTCAATCATGCTTGACTTCGCGCGCACAACATAGAGAAGGAGGAAAATGGCGGCCATGGCACTTAGCACTAGAGGAAATGAAGCAGAGAAGAAAAATTTTGAATGTAAAGTAAAAGAGAAGTGAATGGAGAGTGAATTAAATCCTTACCTAACTTAATGTAACATCAGTAAGGATATTATAAACCTCAAGTATAACACTAAAGGTTGGATGTAAGGCAATTGAATGTGAACGGTATGTAATAAGTGTACTTAACCAATGACGATCGAGTTTTGATTAATAATGTAAGGACGTTAGTAAGCCACGAGGAAGGATGATTAACTCAAAACGAGTTGTATTGATGAAATAATTTCAGTTAAGTTATAAAAGAGAAAGAAGTTGGTAAGAACGATGTAAAAGAAGCGGCAAAATTCGGAACCAATAATAACAAATCTAATACGTGATTAGATTGAGAAGAAGGGTAAGATTCATTAGGAACCATGTATGTTCATTCATGACCTAATGTGGTATGTTATGTGGTTATGTGTTGTAGAGACCGTAAAGACCCAAGAAAAAGTAATTTTACTATAGCAGACGCTGAAGTCAAATTTTTTATATCGCTTGTCTAACCTTCGTGTTAGCTGAGTTTTCGATGATGATTGTTATAAGATGCATGAATTGTTTTACGAAAATGTCGATGCCGTTTTAACAAATTAGACTAATCTTGAAGAGTTGATTGATTTATTTACAAGTCTTTCAATATAGAATTGATAACGCTATCCTACGCCAATTATTTGGTACAGATTCAAGGTAAGCCTGAGTATGAATAAACAAATGTATTTTTTTTCATCAATTATTCGATAGGCACGTGAGGTTGCCAAAACTTAAATGCACATACGTTTAAAGGATGTAGTGTTGATCAACATAGAGTACTATAGGTTGATCACCTAGAAGTGCTGATAAGCTATTCCGGACTTACGGACTTAGTGCCGAGTTGTCCTTTTAAAAGAAATTATGAAATGCTCATGGTCTTGAACCAGAATTGATGTTTTACTGAATATGATCATTGTAAAACATTTTGAAGGAAAAGAAGTGCTATTTTGAATTATCGATAGTACTTCATAACTATTGTTCAGTTATTGAAGATATATTATTCCTATGTTTCAAGCATGTCGTTTAAATGAAATTGTTGTACTTGCTGAGCTTGTTATGCTCACTCTTGCTTGAACCATATGAATGCAGCTAAGACTGAACGGACCGAAGGATTCGGCAAGGATAAAGTGAAGGCTAAAGCCAACCCGTATATTACTTATGTAATAGTATAGGTTTGTAATGATAATATCTGTTATTATGACAAGAACAAATGTAACGGTTATAAAGAACCTGGGGAATGGTAGTATTGTATTGGAATATTTATAAGGGGCAAAGGTGCAAAAATGCCCCAGATATTTACACGGATGTCCCACTTACACCCTAAACTAATTTTTTTTTCCAAAAGTACTCTTAATGTTATAAAAATCAGGTCACCCGTGCCCCTGCTATCAACAGATCAGTCACCTGGACTAACTCTGTTTACACGTGGATAATTATTGCTGATTAGGCACTTACACAACAAAAGTAATCGTCACTTTTCAAAAGGGGAAAAAAAGCCCTAATCAGTTTCACTCCATAGAGAGACGAAATCGAAGAGGAGAACTCGATCCATGGCTCTCTTGCAACATCGAAATTGACATGAATTAGAACCAAAGATGGCATCTACGCCCCTAAGTCCAAAAAGGTAGTCGTTCTTTGGGATTTAGATAACAAGCCACCGCGTGGGCCACCGTACCAGGTGACGATGGCCCGACTCAGAGATTTGGAGAAGTCGTCGACATATCCGCCTATGCCAACTGCCACGCCTTCATCCACCTTCCCCACTGGGTGCTCGAGGAGCGCCACAGTAGCCGCCGCTTAGATATCCTCGGCGGAAAAGGAGAAAGCAGCCGTCCGAGTAAATGACGTTTGTGGGGTTTGCATGATGTTGATGATGATGAAGAAGAAGATGATAGTGATTTCTTATTAGATAGTGATGATGATGAAGCAAAAGAGGATAATGGGTACTTTTAAGATGCAAAAACTATTTTTTGAGATAATTCTGTGTTGGAGTATAGCGGATATGTCGTTCATGAATGATCTTGAGGTCATCGGCTAATCAAGATATGTTAAAAAGGAAGATTAGTGTAATGAATGCACATCTTTGGCGAGATCAATTTTGCTGGCAAAGGCATAAAGGCTATTACTAAATTTATCTGATTGCTGACTACATTTGAAGGTGGACAATTTGCTGCTTATTTCATGGACCCAATTAAAATGCAGGTTTTCTTATGATCTCTTTTGAAGATTAGTCATCTTGGAAACCAGTTTGGAAATTGTTATATGCCTTCTCCCAAAAATAATTGCATTGATCTATAAGCTTGAACATTTTTTTTATAATTAATGATCATAAAATTTAGTATAATTTTGCCTTCTGTTCTCAATTTTTTTTCCTTATTTTCTTTATGTTGATTAATATGGTGTATAATATTCACTTCAGATCCTGCGTAGAAATTGATCCTTTGGTAGAGCATAACAGTTCAATCATTTGGCATTGATTTGTTTGTAGCTATATGGGGAAATTCCAATATCTAGTGAAACTGATTTGGGCTTTTTTGCCCCTTTTGAAAAGTGACGATTACTTTTGTTGTGTAAGTGCCTAATCAACAATAATTATCCATGTGTAAATAGAGTTAGTCTAGGTGGCTGGTCTGTTGATAGCAGGGGCACGGGTGACCTAATTTTTATAATGTTAAGGGTACTTTTGGAAAAAAAATTAGTTTAGGGTGTAAGTGGGACATCCGTGTAAATATCAGGGGTATTTTTGCACCTTTGCCCTGTTTATAAGACATATTCGTTATTTTGAGGCATTTTAATTGAATGTTTATTTGAACTATAGCACCGTGTAGCATCATATATCGGGTTGGAAGAGACCCGGATTTGGAGGCGTCATAGGTTGGTATCAAAGCATTAGGTTATGAAACTTAAGGGGGGGGGGGGGGAGAACCTTAGACTAATAACCTCGTTAGGGAAGGAAAAGTCCGAAGGAAGTAAACTCGAGCTTTACTTAAGTCGAATAAGTTAATAAGGTATTGAGGAAACTCAGTACCGAAAGATTTAAAAGATGGAAATTAACCCTAAATAAATTAAATGTGATTTGTGCTTATACTATTGTATGTTATGTACTAATCAACATATGTGTTATTGTAGGATGTCGATCGATAGCTTGATGTATAGAGATATACACGCGGTGAGCGAAGAAACTGTGAGCAGAGTAGAGCTTGTACCTATGCTGGTGGCGGAGGTACCATTAGTGATTCTAGAGAAGTCGGAGCCAGAGGAGTACTTTTCTGAGGAGGATTACTCCGAGGGAGACATGGATATCACATCATACCTTAGTATGATGAACGATGTGGAGGAAGAAATGTAAAAACCCAAAACCTTAATAAGATTCAGTTATGTAAAATTCAGTTATAACAATTAAATTTTTTCTTTCTGAATGTGTTATGTGTTAATATATATTCTGTTTAACAAATTTAATCAAATAAAATTTTGTCCGAAAAAGGTCGTGCTTGACACCTCGTGCTTAAAAGTTTTCATTCATAATTGGACTTCTCGGTAAATTTGTTTTGACAAGTTGCTTTGTCGTGCTTACACTGACAACGCTTTGTCGTGCTTGTTAGGATTAGCAAGAAATCTAGGTTAGTAACCCTAGATTAACAAACTCTAACCCTAATCAGCAAAACCCTTACCCTAATTTAGAAACTAAACCCTAATTATCAAATCTAACCCTAATTAGATTATCTTAACACCTAATCATGGTTAGTAAACTTCAATTAGGTACTAATAAACATCATTTAACAATCCCAATCATTAAAAACAACACCCTAATCAAGACTAGTGAAGATTAGAGCATAATTAAGCTTCTAAACTAACCTAATTAGCTCACCAGTAGGTTAGGAGTCACCATACAAGTCCCTAGGCTGCACATGACATGCTTGTAACTCCCAAGAATGAGTATAGTCATCAAAGTAGATATTTATGGAGGCAAGTTGCTTGAAAATGTCCAAAAAGCCAAGTTGAAAAATTCTATAAATAGGAACCTTAGGGCTGAGCAAACTCACGAAATTTCTAAACCATTATACACTTACTTACTTACCAAATCAAGCCTGGGTGACAGCAGCAAAAAATTAGAAGCTAGAATCGAAAATCAATCAAGAAAAGGTTCAAACCCTAGTTCATAATTAGCTCTTTGATCCTTTGTTAATTTTGGTTTTTAGATGTTTAGAAATATGTATTAGTATTTTAGAAAGTATGTTAGATTGGTAGAACATGTTTTAATAACATCTAGATGCCTTAAGTAAGTGTTTTTAGAAATCTAGAAATTTTGAAAACCAAGTCTGACGGCCGAATGACAAGGCTTGTAGATTCACATGTGTTTATGATTAGGTCTGTTAATTGTATGTTATTTGTAGCCTGTTAGTAATTCTTTAATCTGAAAAAAAAACAGGTTCATTAGAACCATATATTGCAAGTTATAAGTGGTCAAAGTGCATTGACCGTTCACAGATTGTAATTTTCTGGGTTACCCAGAAAACTCAAGAACAGTCGAATCAACTACTTTGACCAAACTTTTTGATCACCTTCTATTTTTTATTTTTGTAATGTTTTATATTAGATTAACACCTTGATATATGTACTACATATTTATGATCTTAAATTGCTTAAACAACTGATAGGATTACTGGAATTAATGGTCAAAAGTCGTTGACCGAGCTTACCAAGTTTTACGGGTTGCCTGTAAAATGAAGAACACTGAAAAACAATTTGTTGCATACTTTGACCAAAGATAATTAGAGACCTTAGATTTATGCTTTGTTTATGTTAGTGTTATATATATGTACCCTGACATATATACTACATGTTACAACAAACACAACACACATCTAATACACAGAATCAAAGATATTCAAGCCACAAAACTGTTGACCGGCCATGGCCACTGTTCTAGGTTGCCCAAAAACTCAAGAACAGCTCTGAAAGTGACTTTGAGCCTCTATAACTTCTTGTTATATGTAGGTTAAAGCCTGAAATTTGGTTCATGTTGTAATACTATAAGAGTACTATAACATCAACGCTTGAACAAATCAAAAATCATAACTAGTAGTTGGATAATTCGTGGTCAAACTAGTCACTCGACCATGACTAAACTGTTTCCCAGAAACTCAAGAACACCTACAGCGACACTTTCTGTCACTGAAGGGCTTTAGCGATAGACAGAAATTGATTTTCTAAAAATTAAATTATAAAAATTAGAAATAATTAATAAATAAATATAAATAAATACAAAAATAGTTTTAAAAATTATATTAAATAATTATAATTAAATTATGATATTTTTACATAAATTCAATAAATATTTTATTTTATTTGGATATTATTAATAATTAACTTAATAATAAAGTAATTAGAATAATTATTTATAAATACTAAATAATTATTGAAAAATAATATTAATGATATAAAAATCATAATAAATGATTATAAATTATTTTAAAATAATAAATAATGTTTTTGTAAAATTTTAAGTAAATATTAATTACCTAAAATAGAAATAAATGATTCAAAAATCATTTAAAGGATAAATAAATGTTTTAAAAATATTTTAAAACATCTAAAAATTATTATAAAGGATAAATAAATTATCTAAAAATATAATAAATTTAATAAATAAAATATAGTCCATTTATCAACTTAGTTAATATTCGGTAAAGACTTTGAACATCAAAACCTTATCGAATCTAACCCAATCTTATATAAATATTATATTTGAGTATTGTTATCAATACTAACGTGTTAGATTTATATATATGAACATCGTAGGTATTTATTAAACAAATTGAGTAGCATAACTTGAGCGATCTACGCTCAGGCAAGTTCTTCTTAACCCTTAAACTACTTATGCAAATTTCTTAAACCTATTTACTCGTTGAACAAGATTTTTATCTTGATATGCTGTTGATATAATATACTTCACCTACATTTGAATTACTTCTTATTGTAAGGTTATTGGTATAGCTTCAGCATAACTAAGAAATGAATTGTTTATTCATATTGATTGTTAAGCTTAAATTGTTGTGTCAAACCAAATTATTTGGTAAGATATCCTATTCTGAAGTTGGGTATCCCATTTGGGATCTTTCAGTCGATAATATATTGACACTAATTTGGGTGCAATTGAGCACGGGTAGGATGAGATGCATAATCCTAAGATGTTGAATAGGTTGATCCCCTATCTCATATCTAAACAAAATTTCTAAGTCAGTGTGACTGATAGAAATACAAATCCATAGTGAAATGGTAACAACTATCAGTCGAAATGTGAATTGTTATATTTCTTCAAATCATATATTGTTATAAATAAAAAACTTGCTGAGCATGTCATAGCTCACCCTTGCAAATTATTCCCTTTGCAGTTTTAGATGGTAACCCTGGAACATCTGGAATAGATAAAGGGAAGCGTCCCTGTTTAGATTAGATTATATTCTTGTCTATTTGAATACTTTGTAATAAGAAACTCGTTATGAGAATCATGTAATCGAAACTTAATATTATGATATATATATATATATATATAACATCTTTTATTTTCGCTGTCGACGTCGGGATTTTTAGTTGTCCCTTTTCGTTACTTGTTCTTTGGTGTTCTCATTGTTATGTGAGATTTGTTTGAAATAACAAGTGAAAAAGGTCCGACATGTGTAATGTCGACGATGGACTGTTAAGAGTCGCCAGTTGGTGTTTTTAACTAGTTGCACCAACGCAACAGAAAAGGTTTGCACATTAACCCAGTGATTTGACACTACTAAACGGGTCTGTGAAACCGAGATTCATTATGGGTCTGGGTGCTTGATTATGCAGAGGGAAGGTGTTAGGCACCCCCGGACATCCGTGTTGCCACGGTGATCGCCACTTTTCAAAGAAACTGTTTTATGAATGTGTGTGTGTGTGTGTGGATCAATGTGAAGTTATTTGAAAGTAGTGCGAGTCCTCGTTCGCACCTATATACACAGGGTTTGAATTTATAAAAAATTCAGTTTTAACAAGATATAGCAATGAATTTTTATAAAAAGAGGTTTTTCAAACCCTGTGCTCAATATGAATTGAGACCTTTTCATACTTCCATTTTATTGTTAAATGTTCGGCTTGTTTGCTTTTTTTTTGAGATGCGAGGAATCTTCGAGAAAATAATATACAAAAGTGCCAAATCCTCATGGGCATGATAGCCATCTAAGGAAATTCGTACACTATAAATAATGTACAAGTTGCTTACAGCTGAAAAAGGTCCATCATGGGAACCGAATCTAGATTCAGTAGACGGAATCTGTGATCACATGATTCCTAGGCTCACATGATACTGCAGTTTGTATGAAAAGCAGTAAGCAGTTATATATGTATAAAAGCGTATATATATATATATGTATGTATGATCAACCACCATGAAGCAACTCTATAGGGTATCGGAAATGTAAATAAAGCAATAAATGCGATCAACCGCCACAAAGTAAACTCCAGGCGGGACTGAATGTAAATAAAGCAATAAAAGGCCTCGAACTAAACTCTAAGCCTGACAGAAATGTAAATATATATATATATAATTTTTGTCAGATATATCCGATGATACATATATATATATATATATATATATATATATATAAGCAATAAATACTCCGGATGTAAAATCCAGGCCCATCAGATATGTCTGACAACAATTATATATATATAAAAGCAGGTAAATGCTCTAGACATAATTCTAGGCTCAATCGAGGCATAACTCGATAATGTTAGTCCATATATAAAATATATACATAGATAAGTATATATATACAGACATAAATGAAAACCACGGACCGAAGTCCGGGCATACGCACACAACACGACTCTCAATGTGTAGAATAGTGTGTGCAAAGATGAAAAAAAAGGCTTTATAGAGTTTGAGAAGGCTTACATTGGGCTGCTAATGAAGGCTTCTATGACTCTATATATATAAACACTCAGCTCCTGCTGGTAAATGTATAGCTATATGTGAGCTAACAAGTGTTTAAAAGAGCAAGCACTCAATATAAAGTGTGTACAGAGCAAATTGTACAGGGCTTCCTCGCCTTTTTATTTTTTTTAAAATGGCTACCTCAAGCCTGTTATTTAAAGAGGGGGAGCCGCAGGTGTACCTGCGGAAGCCGTAGGTGTACCTGCGGCTACCCAGGGTGCCCCGGGCTCGCGGGTCCCATCGTCTCAAAGTACGTGCACTTGTGCACTGTGATGTCTGCTCGAACTTGCAGAACTTCAATCCGAGCATCCGAACGAGGTATATAAGACCTTCTTCGGACTGCTTGTGTTGAGAGTTATGTAATGACATGGGATTAGAGGTTGTAAGAAGTCAGGAAGAGGGGACCATGCCCATGGTCTTCAAGCTTCAAATTTTATCCGGTGTGCTGCCACGCGTAATAGTTACTCAGGATTGGAACTCCCTGGTTCTTGAAGGACATTGTGTTATGTATGTATGTATGAAGTGTTGAGACGACGTGCAGATGTTGAGGTAGCAAGATGACGTTTGACTTCTCATTGGGGTTATCGCTGATTTGAGTTGAAAGCAGACGTTGCTTAGGATTATATCTGAGATTGGACTGCTGCAAGTGTTTGAATGCCGCAATGTCATCTGTGAGTGTGTCTGTCTACCTGGTGTTAGCTCCGGGTCTGAGGTATGAGTGCCTCGGTAGGAGGTCTGAGATTAAAGATGATCGCATTTGAAATAAGCATTTTTGGGGTTATTGCCGGAACTATAACAACATTCCTTGGGGTTATCGCCAAGGAAAAAACTCGGGGTTATCTCCGAGGTTGGAAATGATGTTTTCGGTGTGTGTTGCGGATTTGAGAATGATACTCCCGGTATGTGTTCCGGGGTTGAGACTGAACTTCCGGCAGTATCTGGAATGGATGTGAATTATCTTCCAGGGTTATCTCTGAAAGACGATTCTGCTCTCCTGCAATGTTAGTAATAGGGGTGCAGAAAATTTTGAGTGTCTACAGATGCCCCTCTTTATCATATTCATGCAATGCAAGGCATGGATAGGATAAAGAATCCTAGACACTAGAAATGCAACAGATAAACATGATGCTAAATGCAGCAACATGATACAAATGTATGAATGAGATGATTGCCGGTTCCCTATAAATTCTGTTGGGATGACAATCAGTGATGTCTTGGATATGCGATCCAAGTCTTCAAGGATGTTTGACGTTGGGGCTATCACCAAAGTCGTGAATCCTAGACACAGACTTCTACTCCATAGAGGTGCCTCTTGTGTGAAAGAGATTTGTGGGGAGAAAGCTTTTTCTGTTTGAGGATGTGTATAACATATCCCACCATCTTGTCGTAGTTACTGCCAACAGTATGTATTTATCAGGGTTGCCTGACCTTCGCTGATGTATGCATCACCAGATAGATCCCTGTTGGGTGCATTGTCAAGGCTGCTTGACTGTAAGACCCCAACTTATTATAAATAAAATTGAATTTTTCCTCTATTCATTATTCTAAATTAATAAGGGTTAATTCGATATAATGCTTTGGTTATGGGTGAAATGCGCAAATTTTACAAAATAAGCAAGTGGTTATAGAATATTCATTTTTGTCGGGGAATATTCTTTTGGTCGTGGAATATTCTTTTTGTCGGGGAATATTCGTACGAAGACGCAGCCATTCGTGGGGCTCATAACGAATAACTGTCAGATGAAGAAAATGACAAAGTATGAGTTTTTATAAATAACGGCGTAGTTGTTACCGTTAACACCGTTGGAATACGGTGGTTAAAATACGATGTCTACGCGTGGTTGAACAAAGTATTGCGGTATTGCACAGTATTGTTGAATTATTGATTCGTATGTAAGAAGGCACTACTCAATAATTGAAACAGTAGTTACTGTTCAATATTTTATTATTGATTCAATAATTGTTGCGTTGATATTTTATATTATTATTGTTTCAATAATTGTCACTGCACAATATTTCCCATTATCAGATCAATAAATCATATTATTTGAATAATATTATTGGATAACATTATTGGCAATGTCTAGAAAGTTCTGTCTAAGGAGAGGTTTGGTCACCTAATTGCGCGCCAGTAAGGAGAAATCCTTATCCGGAAAGCCCCTCTTTCTGAGGAGGAACTACTGGTTGTCATAATTGTGATTATGTAATATTATTTGTGAATAATTAATTATTGATTTATATGATAAGAAAATATTTATTTGATGTGGATATAAATGATGGATCTATTTATGTGGTTATAAATGATGGAATTAATGCTGAGGTGTTTTATCAGTATTTTGTTGGAAGGGAAGTATTAAAAATCACCCGTTTGTGGATTTCAGATATTTTCTGTAGGGAATTTGGAAATATTTCTTCTGCAAAGTTGTAGAGAATTCGATTTCAGGCAGAATGGACATAAAATTTGTATTTTTTTGATAAACGGGCTATTTTCTATGAATTGTTGAATTTTCGAAAAATAAAATGATTTTTATTAATTTAAGGGTGGGACCGACTTTTTGGTTGGTGTTGATTACACACATGGGCTACTGATTTTGTCGAAGAAGGCATGCTTGGATTTTTCAAATGGTAGGTGGCGTAGGAAATTAAAAAGAAATAATATTAGTTTATTATTTTAGTCTCCTATGATGTTCTAGCATTTTCCTATAAATAGACGCTTAGGTTAGAATTGAAAATCACACCAGAAACAAGTTTTCTTTCTCTCTAGATTATCGAGCGTATTTTTGTGAGTATTTATATACTTTGAGAGTTTCTTTGTTAAAAGACAAGCTTCCTTGACTTTCTATCCAGATATTCGATCAAGTACCATTATTTTGAGGTAAAGGATGTTATTTTCTTCTTAAATGATATTATTTTCTTCAATATCATTACGCTTAGAAATATTGGTGAACTTTTTAATCAAATTTGTAACTTTTTTGTGTCAAGTTACTATTCACGATATACACTTATTCACGATATCTGACACTATTCACGAATACGACACTATTCACCAAAAAATGAAAATTTTCCTTTTTGTCCAAGATGTATATTTTGGCTACTATCTTTGATTGTATCCATGTTTTGATCGTTATTTTTGAATTCTGCTTCACAATCAGTTATTATGAAGTATTATTGATCTTGGATAAACTGTTATACGAATCCCTAATATTTGTCCTTACGTCTCCTTTGGATTCGTTTTCTTTAAAATATTTTTCATCATCCTCGCCTTAAATGATGATATTACTGAATATCTTTGGCCTGTAGTGCAAAGATGAATGATTAACTGATGAATATCTTTGGCCCGTAGTACAAAGATGAACAGGTGTTGAGATGAACATGACCAACTGGTGATACAAATGAATATCTTTGGCCTGTAGTGCAAAGATGAATATTTGATTAAAGATATATATTGATTGTTGTTGCAGGGATAAAATATTGACGATGAAATTTTAAATCTTAGAAGATAGTAGAATTCATTCTCTACATGACTCTTCTAATGGATTGCTGTTTCCGCTGCAGAATATTGATCTAAAACTTGTTGTCTATTATATTCTATCATATTTTTCCCTGTTGAAGACTAATGATAATTTGTTGTATATTATCTTAGTCATAATATTCTTTACTGGGCTAGTTGAGCTCACCCTTTTCCTTTTTGTTCCATTTTTCTTCTTCGGGAGGAGAGAGAACATAAAGCAGGATCGAGTCGGGGTATGGAGTGATGGTTCTAGAAAGATGTTTTAGTAGTCCTCACTATTTCTATAAAATAGTGTATGAATAATTGTAATGAGGACTTATTTGAGTGTGGATATTGTCTATAAGACAATATTTGTATTTAAACTCACAGTTTGTGTTGTCGTATTTTGCACGACAATTGTATTATTAAAGTTGTAGTTTGCTTTCTGTACCATGTATTTGGCGACTCAGAATGGGTGTTGTATACCTATTTTGGGGGCATCACAGTTGGTATCAAAGCTTAGGGATATGGTCTCTGGCGGAGATTGGGGAATAGAACTAGGAGGGGAGAGATGAGTAAATCCTTCGCTAGTATGTCCTATCTAAGCTTATTTGTTGATTGGTCATAATATAGGATATTATGTGATATGTTAATTTATTTAATTAACCCTTGTTTTTATGGCGGTGATTTAAGAATGGTCACGAGAATGTTAACAATGGAGTGTATGAGGCGTGGAACAACCTTTAGTCACAAACCAGAGAACATGCAATAGGAAGGCAATATTCCTCCTGTAAACAACACTTCTTGAGCAAACGATGAATGATGGAATGTTTAGGAGCTTTTTTGCGGTTCATGTAAAATCGCATTGAGGAGACTCGTGTACAAAAACTCAATGGGTGGGAATAATGGCAACGCGCTGATTCATCACAAACCAAGAAGTTCAAGGAGTTGGGATCACCAGATTTTTGGGGAAAGCCTGATCCGATTAAAGCGGAAATATAGGTCAAGCAAATTACCAAGATATTCGATGTCTTCGATGCACCGGAGAACGAAGGTTCCATTCGCCACCTTTATGTTAAAAGTGGTGAGGCAGATTCTTGGTGGGAATCGTGAAGCGTACTGACCAAATACCGCACTTAACATGTCTTGGGAAATATTTCAGAAACTGTTCAATGACAAGTACTTTTCAGAAAGTATTCGTCATATGAAGGAGGTAGAGTTTATTAGACTAGAACAGAACAACATGACGGTGTCTTAGTACGAGGCAAAGTTCGCAGAGTTATCCAGGTTTACACCTCATTTGGTGGAGAATGAGGAACGTATGACGCGGATGTTTCTGAGAGGTCTAAAACCCGAGATTCGTCAATACCTTATATCTCATAAATTTTCTCTGTATTCAGATGTTGTCAACAGGGCTCAATTATTAGAGCGAGACAATGGGTACACTCAACTGAGGGATCACAACCAGGGTCATACCGGTGACAACACTCATCGGAGCGATGATAACCAAACGAGGAGGAAGAATACTGAGATAAAAAGTAACCACTCGGGTGGTAATCGTGGCCATGATAATAGAAGAGGTGAGTCTAGTGGAAATTTCAAAAAGGAGATTCAACAACGACGGAAGACATCATGCAAGAACACCAAAGATCAATCGTTGTTGGGGGAGGAGAACGACCACCGGTCGTGTGTTATAAATGCGAGAAAGAGGGACATATCAGCCCAAACTGTCCACAACAATCCAAGGTATGTTATAACTGTGGAAAGGAGGGTTATATAGCCTGAAAGTGTTCTATAACAAAACCAAGCTCAGCGGGGATGGTGACTCCAAAAGCTGTCCCTGATAAGTCGAAATCAACGGTTCCTGGAAGAACGTTTGTTGTGACTAGCCAAAACGTGAGGAACCCGAACGAGGTGATCACGGGTAATCTAATTTTGAATTCTTGCGAAGTTTATACCTTACTAGATACCGGTTCTACCCATTCTTTTATCTCTCCTGCTTGTGCTCAACGTTTAAACTTGACTCCGGAGAAATTGGATTTTAACTTATCTGTTGAAACTCCGTTGGGTGAAACCTTCGTTACATCTACAGTTTATAAATCTTGCTTAATCCAAGTTGGCACTATCACATTACCTATTGATCTTATATCTTTAAAGATACTTGCTTTTGATGTGATTTTAGGAATTGATTGGTTAACCACTCATCATGCCAAAATTGATTATTTTCGTAAGGTTGTTAGTTTTCATATTCCTAACCAACCTGTCATACGTATTCAAACAACTAATCCACTAAAATCAGTCACTGTTATATCAAGCCACAAAGCTATTCGTTTATTAAAAAACGGATGCCAAGCTTTCTTAGCCCATGTTATGGATTTGAATAAAGACAAGTCAGATTTGGATAATATTTCTGTTGTTAGAGAAATTCTCATGTATTTCCTGAAGAACTTCCCGGTCTACCCCCAGAACATGATGTTAAATTCTTTATTGACCTTGAACCGGGTACAAAGCCCATTTCTAAAACCCCATATCGAATGGCTCCTATTAAACTTCAGGAGTTAAAAGTCTAACTACAGGAATTATTAGACATCGGTTTCATTCATACTAGTACATCTCCTTGGGGTGCTCCTGTTTTATTCGTAAAGAAGAAAGATGGGAGTATGCGACTTTGTATTGACTATCGAGAATTAAAACATGTCACCATCAAGAATAGGTATCTGCTACCTCGCATTGATGACCTATTTGACCAGTTACAAGGAGCACAATTCTTTTCAAAGATCGATCTTCGATTCGGATATCATCATCACCAAGATTAAAATTGAGGATATTCCAAAGATCGCCTTGTAACTCGATGACGAGCATTATGAATTCTTAGTCATGTCTTTTGGATTGACTAATGCTCCTGCTGCTTTCATGGATATGATGAACCGAGTATTCAAGGAATATTTGGATCAGTTCGTTGTTGTCTTTATTGATGACATCCTCATCTATTCCAAAAGCCGTGAAGATCATGAGCACCATTTGAAGCTGATACTTGAGAGACTTCGTGAAAACAAGCTTTATGCCAAGATGAAGAAATGCGAGTTCTGGCTTGAGAAAGTAGCATTCCTTGGGCACGTGGTGTCAAAACATGGAGTATCTGTTGACCCGACGAAGATTGAAGCAATTCAAAGTTGGGAGCAACCGAAGTCGGTGACCGAAGTGCGTAGCTTTCTGGGTTTAGCTGGTTATTATCGGAGATTCGTTGAAGGATTTTCTCGAATCGCTACTCCGTTAACTCAGTTGACTCGGAAAGAGACAAAATTCATATGGAGCGAGGAACGCAAGAATAGTTTCCAAGAGCTCAAGATGAGACTCATTTCGGCACCTTATCTGGCAATACCATCTGGTTCGGATGGATTTGTTATCTACAGTGATGCTTCAGGCAAAGGGTTAGGATGTGTTCACATGCAACATGGAAAAGTCATAGCCTATGCCTCGCGACAACTTAAAGAATATGAGAGAAATTATCCTACTCATGATCTAGAGTTGGCGGCAGTCGTTTTTGCGTTGAAGATATAGAGACATTACTTGTATGGGGAGAAAGTGGAGATTTATACGGACCATAAAAGCCTCAAATATATCTTCACCCAAAAAGAACACAATATGTGGCAAAGACGTTGGCTTGAGCTGTTGAAAGATTACGATCACACTATTCAATATCATCCTGGAAAAGCAAACGTAGTAGCTGACGCATTGAGTAGAAGATCATATGTGACGACCCCAAAATAGGTCCATTCCATCTAACCCATTCTGAGTCGCCAAATACATGGTACAGAAACAACTACAACTTTATTATCACAACAATAAAATTGTGAGTTTAAATACAAATATTATCTTCTAGACAATATTTATACTCAAATAAATCCTCATCACATTTATTGATACATTATTTTACAATAATGGTGAGGACTACTAAACAACTCTCTCTAGAACCTTCATTCCATACCCCGACTACTAGTACTCTCTACATTCTCGCCTCACGAGAAGAAAAATGGAACAACAAGGAAAAGGGTGAGCTCAACTAGCCCGAAAAGAATGTTATGACTAAGATAATATACAACAAATTATCGTTAGTCTCCAACAGGAAAAAATCGATAGAATACAATAGACAACAAGTTTCAGATCAATATTCGCAGAGGAAATAATAATTCATAGAAGAGTTACGTAGAGAATGAAATCTACTATAATCTATGAATTTAATAGTCCATCATCAATATTTTATCCCTGTAACATCAATCAATATTCATCTTAAATCAAATATTCATCTTTGCACTACAGAGCCAAAGATATTCATCAATCGGTCATGTTCATCTCAACACTGTTCATCTTTGCACTAAAGGCCAAAGATATTCATCAATCGGTCATGTTCATTTAAACACCTGCTCATCTTTGCACTACCGGGCCAAAGATATTCATCAGTCGGTCATGTTCATTTAACACCTGCTCATCTTTGCACTCACAGCCAAAGATATTCTTGAGAAATCATTCATCTTTGCACTACTGTGCCAAAGATATTCAATAATATCATCATTTAAGACCGAGGATGATGAAAATATATTTTAAAGAAACAAATCCGATTGAAACAAAATGACAAGGATTAAGGATTAAGTACTTGGTTTTATCCACGTCGTCAAAAATACCTCAAAAATAATCATAGTGGTGTAAAATTCAAGAATGATCAAAACATGGATACAATCAAAGCTAGTATCCGTAATAGATATTTTAGACGAAAAGAAAAATTTTCATTTTTCTATTGAATAGTGCCGTGATTCGTGAATAGTGTCAGTATACGTGAATAGTCTTGTATCGTGAATAGTAACTCTCGACACCCAAAGATAGAAATTCCACAAAAAAACATCTTCACGCTTCATGAATAGTACTCGTGAATAGTAACTCGTGAATAGTAACTCATGAATAGTAACTCGTGAATAGTAACTCATGAATAGTAACCCAGAGCATGAAAAAGTTCCAAATTTGATAAAAAGTACCAACCAATATTTCAAAGATAATGATATTGAAGAATTAATATCATTTGAGAAGAAAATAACATCCTTACCTCAAAGAATCGATTGCCGGAAGGAAAGGCGGAAGTGATCTTTGAATGAAACTTATCTTTGACAAAGAACTCTCAAAGTATCTAAATACTCACAAAATACGCTCAATAATATAGAGAGAAAAGAGAAAACTTTGTTTACGTGTGATTTTCAATTCTAACTTAGCCCTCTATTTATAGGAAAATGTTAGCCCGTAGAAGCAGACTTGACTGCCACGATGGCTTTACTCGCTACTATTGCCACCCACCACATTTGAAATAAAATTCAGCACATTTTTTCACCAACCACAAGTGGGGCCCACTCAATTCTAGAATTTTCCACCAAAATCAATTATAAACCT
This sequence comes from Panax quinquefolius, assembly GCA_020205615.1. Classification (NCBI taxonomy): domain Eukaryota; kingdom Viridiplantae; phylum Streptophyta; class Magnoliopsida; order Apiales; family Araliaceae; genus Panax; species Panax quinquefolius. The sequence goes on from CM035152.1 coordinate 74,714,774, forward strand.
AATTTCGAATCGACACCTCTTAAAATTCACAACAAATCATTTGTGCATTTTTAACGGTTCAAAATTTGTGGACATATACTCAACTTATGTATGTATAACATACCCAAAAATTACCACAATCCAACGGTCGGATTAAAAATTATAACCCCATGATATATCTCAAAACCCCCGATTTGATTTTTAACACCTCCAATCCGATAAAATATCGATAAAACACCTCAACAATAATTTCTTCATTAATAACCACATAAATAAATCCATCATTTATATTCATATAAAATAAATATTTCCTTATCATATGAATCAATAATTAATTATTCACAAATAATATTCTGAATCACATTTACGACAACCAGTCGTTCCCGGAAAGAGGGCTTTCAATAAGGATCTCTCCTTCATGGTAGCGCAATTAGGTGACCAAACCTCTCCTTAGATGAGAACTTTCTAGACATTGCCAATAATGTTATCTAATAATATTATTCAAATAATATGAATTATTGATCGATAATGGGAAATCATGCATGCGATGACAATTATTGAAAGCAACAAAGAATAATATAAAATACCAACGCAAACAATTATTGAATCAATAAAATAAACTATTGAACAAGTAAATTACGTAATAATTATTGAGTAGTGCCTTCTTACGTAAGGATCAATAATTCAACAATACTGCAATACCATGTCTTCTTGTGTGACCACCGCGCAGACTTCGTATTTTAACCAAGGGTATTCCAACGATCTTAATAGTAACAACTACTGTAGTTATTTTTAACCAACTTATATTTGTCGTTTTCTTCATCCAATCGCTTTCAAGTTATGGGCCCACACATGGCTGCTTCGCCGCATTTGCGAATATTCCCGACGAAGCGAATATTCCACGACCAAACGAATATTCCCCGAGCAAAAATGAATATTTTATAACCTCTTGCTTATTTTGAAATATTTGCGTATTTAACCCTTAACTATCCACATTAATCAAATCAACCCTTACTATTTCAAGATAATAAATAAAGGAAATTCCTTTTATTTAAAAAATTTCGGGTCTTACAACCTCCCTCCTTATGAAATTTCGTCCTCGAAATTGGCGTGACGTACACTGGTGTTTGAAAAGATAAAGATACATCGCTTTCATTTTCGTTTCCAACTCCCTGTGTCATTTCCTCAATAGCATGGTTTCTCCACAAAACTTTAACTTATGGTATAACCTCGATGACATAGGTCATGTTCTTTCTCTCTACAAAATCTTGACAGTACCTCCTCGTGACGTTAAGTCTTGGCTATCTCATCCGGTTCTAACTCAATAGCGTGTTTGGGTCGTCCACATATTTACGTAACATCGACACGTGAAAAGCGTTATGAACACGCGTCATACTTGGTGGTAAAACGAGTCTATAGCCACAGTTCCTATTCGATCGAGAATTTCAAATGGATTAATAAATCGAAGGTTTGAGCTTTCCTCACCTCACCGATTCTCGCTTTTAAAATAACAACCTCTTGCACCTCCTTCTTCAAATTCATCACTCGATTGTGTAGCTTGAAGCAAACTTTAACTTTATACGATTAAAAGTCGATTATACTCGTATATCATCACATACTCGTATATCATCACGTGGGTACCTAGAGTTTTCATCTCCATCTCTATTATTTGTATATTATACGAAATGAGTCTTTGATAATATTGTACTCGTACTTGTATACGATCTTCTACTCAACACGTCAGCTACCACGTTCGCTTTTCCAGGATGGCATGGTCAGAACATATGCTGAAATGAGTCTCCTCTTGAGTTCTTCGAAGCTCTTCCCACATTCCTTGCTCCATTTGAATTTTGTATCTCTATGAGTCAGCTACGTTAATGGAATAGCGATTCGAGAATATCCTTCAACGAATCTCCGATAATAACCAACTAAGCCTAGAAAGCTACGTATTTCGATTACTGACTTAGGTTGCTCTCAACTGTGACTCATATCCCAACCTTGGATAACACGTCACAATGACACCTATCAGTTTACTATCGCATCGAATATGGCGTCCCCTCACAGAGAGTCGGCTTAGGTGAATTCCACAAAGGAAGTCACAAGATAAAGGCTCGGTACCAAATTCTATAATTGAATTTTAACTCTCGAAGTTCAATAGGAGCCATTCGATATGAGATTTTAGAAATGAGTTTTGTACAGGGTTCAAATTCGATACAAAATTTAATATCGGGCTTTGGGAGTAAGCCAAGAAATTCTTTGAAATACTTCAGGAAAAATCAATAACAACAGAATATTATTCAAATCGGCGTGTCTTTATTCAAATCCATAACATGGACTAAGAAAACTTGACATCCGTAATAAACGAATGACTTCATGGCTTGCTATGAAAATGTTTGATTACAATGGTTTGATTGCTTGAATTGAATAACAAAGTTGCTTAGGAATATGAAAACTAACAACCTTACAAAAGCAATCAATTTGGCACGATGAGTAGTTAACCTTAAAATCACATCAAAAGCAAATATCTCTATAGAAATAAGGTTAACAGGTAATGTGATAGTGCCAACTTGAATCAAGCAAGATTTTTTTAAACAACGGATGTAATGAAAGTTTCTCCTAACGGAGTCTCCATAAATAGGTCAAAGTCTAATTTCTCCGTAGTCAAGTTCAAACGTTGAGCGCAAGCAAGAGAGATAAAAGAATGGGTAGAACCGGTATCTAGTAAGGTATAAACTTTGCAAGAATTTATAATTAACTAACCCGTGCTAACTTCGTTCGGGTTCCTCACATTTTGACCGGTCACGACAAACGCTCTTCCAGGAATCGTTGACTTTGACTTTTCTTGGACATCCTTTTGAGTCACCATTCCCACTGGACTGGGTTTCGATATCGTACAATCTCGAGCGATATGTCCTTCTTTTCCACAATTATAGCATACCTTAAACCTGTTGGGGCAGTTTGGGCTGATATGTCCCTCTTTCCCGCATTTGTAACATACGACCGATGGTCTTTCTCCTCCCTTGGAACCAGTTGCCACTTTGGCGTGACGTCTTCACATGGTCGTTGTTGAATCTCCTCTTTTTAAAATCTCCTCCCAACTCGCTTCTTCTATTTTCATGGCCACGATTACCACGAGTGGTTACCGCCTTTGTCCGTATTCTTCTTTCTCCTTTGGTTATCGTTATTTCGATGACCGCTATCTTTGGTATGATCCCTGGTTATGGTCCCTCGGTTGAGCGTACTCGTTATCTCGCTTCTAACAATCGAGCCACTTTTACAACATCTGAATAGAGAGAAAATTTATGAGAAATGAGATCTTGACGTATCTAGGGTTTCAAACCTCTCGAAACATCCGCGTCATCGTTCCTCATTCTCCACCAAATGAGGTGCAAACACGGATAACTCCGCAAACTTCGCCTCGTCTTTGGGGGACACCGCCATGTTATCTCGCTCCAATCTAATAAACTCCACTTCCTTCATACGACGAATACTTTCAGGAAGTACTTGTCATTGAACTCATTTTCAAACGTCTCCCATGACATCTTTGAGTAAATTTGGATGGGTACGCTTCATGATTCCCACCGATGTCGCCTCACCACGGAACATAAAGTAGCGAATGGAACTTTCGTTCTCCGTACATCCCAAGACATCGAATATCTTGGTAATTTGCTTGACCCATGTTTCCGCCATGATCGGATCCGGCTTTCCCTGCACTCGGTGGTCCCAACTCTTTGAAGCGCTTGGTTGTGACCACCCCGTGAATTGCTATCATCTCCTCCTGTATTTTGAACACGAGTCTCCTCGTGCGATTTTGCATGAAGCGCAAAAAGCTTCTAAACATCCCCTCGTTCATCATACGCTTTCGGTGGTGTTATTCACGGGAGGTACATTGCCGACTGTTGTAACGTTCTCCCTCGTTGTTAAATACTGAGGCATCTCCACGGTCTCATTTACACCACTATTAATATTCTCGATCGACATTCTCAATTCATCATAAAACAAGGGTTAATTAAGGAAATCAATCACATAATATCCCTATATCTTGACCAACTAACAAATAAGCTTAGGTAGGACACACTAGCAAAGGATTTACTCGTCTCTCCCTCCTAGTTCTATTCCCGATCTCCGCGGAGATCATATCCCTAAGCTCGATACCAATTGTGACGACCCCAAAATAGGTCCATTCCATCCAACCCATTACGAGTCGCCAAATACATGGTACGAAACAACTACAACTTTATTATCACAACAATAAAGCTGTGAGTTTAAATACAAATATTATCTTCTAGACAATATTTATACTCAAATAAATCCTCATCACATTTATTGATACATTATTTTACAATAATGGTGAGGACTACTAAACAACTCTCTCTAGAACCTTCATTCCATACCCTTGACTAGTACTCTCTACATTCTCGCCTCCCGAGAAGAAAAATGGAACAACAAGGAAAAGGGTGAGCTCAACTAGCCCAAGTAAAGAATGTTATGACTAAGATAATATACAACAAATTATCGTTAGTCTCCAGCGAGGAAAAATCGATAGAATACAATAGACAACAAGTTTCGGATCAATATTCGCAGTTGAAATAATAATTCATAGAAGAGTTACGTAGAGAATGAAATCTACTATAATATATGAATTTAACGATCCATCATCAATATTTTATCCCCTGTAACATCAATCAATATTCATCTCAAATCAAATATTCATCTTTGCACTACTGCCAAAGATATTCATCAATCGGTCATATTCATCTCAACACTGTTCATCTTTGCACTAAAGGCCAAAGATATTCATCGATCGGTCATGTTCATTTAAACACCGCTCATCTTTTGCACTACTGAGCCAAAGATATTCATCGATCGGTCATATTCATTTAAACACACCGCATCATCTGCACTTCTGTGCCAAAGATATTCTTCAGAAATCATTCATCTTTTGACTACTGTGCCAAAGATATTCAATAATATCATCATTTAAGACTGAGGATGATGAAAAATATTTTTAAAGAAACGAATCCAGTGAAACAAAATGACAAGGATTAAGGATTCGTACTTGGTTTTATCCACGTCCAAAAATACCTCAAAAATAATTATAGTGGTGTAAAATTCAAGAATGATCAAAACATGGATACAATCAAAGCTAGTATCCAGAATAGATATTTTAGATTTAAAAGAAAAATTTTCATTTTCTATTGAATAGTGCCGTATTCGTGAATAGTGTCAGTATACGTGAATAAAGGTCGAGTATCGTGAATAGTAACTCAGGACACCCAAAGATAGAAATTCCACAAAAAAACATTTTCACGCTTCATGAATAGTACTCGTGAATAGTAACTCGTGAATAGTAACTCATGAATAGTAACTCGTGAATAGTAACTCATGAATAGTAACCCCGGCATGAAAAAGTTCCAAATTTGATAAAAAGTACCAACCAATATTTCAGCATAATGATATTGAAGAATTAATATCATTTGAGAAGAAAATAACATCCCTTACCTCAAAGAATCAGTACTTCGGAAGGAAAGGTCGGAAGTGATCTTTGAATGAAACTTATCTTTGAATAAAGAACTCTCAAAGTATCTAAATACTCACAAAATACGCTCAATAATATAGAGAGAGAAGAGAGAAAACTTTGTTTACGGTGTGATTTTCAATTCTAACTTAGCCCTCTATTTATAGGAAAATGTTAGCCCCGCCAAGCGGACTTGACTGCTGCACGATGGCTTTACTCGCTACTATTGCCACCCACCACATTTGAAATAAAATTCAGCACATTTTTTCACCAACCACAAGTGGGGCCCACTCAATTCTAGAATTTTCCACCAAAATCAATTATAAACCTAATTTAGAATCCGACACCTCTTAAAATTCACAACAAATCATTCGTGCATTTTTAATGGTTCAAAATTTGTGGACATATACTCAACTTATGTATGTATAACATACCCAAAATTACCACAATCCAACTATTTGGATTAAAAATTATAACCCCATGATATATCTCAAAACCCACGATTTGATTTTTAACACCTCCAATCCGATAAAATACCGATAAAACACCTCAACAATAATTTCTTCATTAATAACCACATAAATAAATCCATCATTTATATTCATATAAAATAAATATTTCCTTATCATATGAATCAATAATTAATTATTCACAAATAATATTATGAGAATCACATTTATGATGACCAGAGTACATTCCTCAGAAGAGGGGCTTTCAATAAGGATCTCTCCTTCTTGGCAAGCAATTAGGTGACCAAACCTCTCCTTAGATGTAACTTTCTAGACATTGCCAATAATGTTATCTAATAATATTATTCAAATAATATGAATTATTGATCTAATAATGGGAAATATCGTGCGGTGACAATTATTGAAACAATGAATAATATAAAATACCAACGCAGACAATTATTGAATCAATAAAATAAACTATTGAGCAGTAACTCACTGTAATAATTATTGAGTAGTGCCTTCTTACGTAAGGATCAATAATTCAACAACAATCTTTATGCGATAATAGTGTCGTTCTTCTCTTGCGACCACGCGTATTCATCGTATTTTAACCACCGGGTATTCCAATGATCTTAACAGATATAACTACTGTAGTTATTTTAACCAACTTATATTTGTCGTTTTCTTCATCCAATCGCTTTCCGTTATGGGCCCACACATGGTCTGCTTGGATAAATGCGAATATTCCCCGACGATCTGAATATTCCACGACCAAACGAATATTCCCCAGAACAAAAATGAATATTTTATAACCACTTGCTTATTTTGAAATATTTGCGTATTTAACCCTTAACTATCCACATTAATCAAATCAACCCTTACTATTTCAAGATAATAAATAAAGGAAATTCCTTTTATTTAAAAAATTTGGGGTCTTACATCATCATCTCAAGTATGACGAGTGCGATATTGTCAACACAAAGGCCCATTTTGTATGACTTGCAAAGGATGGAGATAGAATTAAAGACTCCAGGACCCACGTGATGATGGAAAATATACGAGTAGAACCGACTTTAATCGATAAAGTTAAAATTTGCTCAAGCTACGGACACGGGTCCGATGCGTATAAAAGAAGAAAGTGCAAGAAGGTGCTATTCCAGAAGCAAGAATCGATGAAGAAGGAATAATTCGAGTCAACTCTAGACTTTGCGTTCCTAACGATTCTGACTTAAAGCATAGAATCATGATGGAGGCACACAACACCCCATTTGCAATCCATCCTGGGAGTACCAAAATGTATCATGATATTCGACACACATTTTGGTGGAACAATATGAAGAGAGAGATCGCGGAGTTTATCTCGAGATGTTTAACCTGCCAACGTGTAAAGGCGGAGCATCAAGTGCCAAAGGGTCCATTGCAACCACTTGAGATTTCGAAATGGAAGTGGGAACACATTACCATGGATTTCGTTACATGTTTTCCCTAAGTTTCTCAAGGCATAGATGCGATTTGGGTTATTGTTGATAGATTAACCAAGTCTGCTCATTTCTTGCCTATACGTGAGACTTATTCCCTTGAACGTCTTGCTCGTATGTACTTGAATGAGATTGTGAGATTGCATGGCATGCTGGTATCCATAGTTTCGGATCGTGACCCAAGATTCACTTCACAATTTTGGGTTAACTTGCAGAAAGCTATGGGAGCGGATTTATGATTCAGTTTGGCATACCATCCTCAAACAGACGGACAATCAGAGAGGACTATTCAAACTCTTGAAGATATATTAAGATTCTGTGTTCTAGACTTCAAAGGGAGTTGGGATAAGTACTTGCCATTGGTGGAATTCTCCTACAACAATAGTTATCAAGCAAGTATAGGCATGGCTCCATTTGAGGCGTTGCCAGATGGACGAAAAGTGTCGTTCTCCCGATTATCTTTGGGACGAGGTGGGTGAAGTAACTTTGTTGGGACCAAAATTGGTACGCATAACTATAAAAAAGATCCAAATGATTCGACAACGTATTCAAACCTCATAGGATCGACAAAAGAGTTATGCTGATCTTCATCGAAAGGATGTGGAATTTAATATTGGAGATCATGTACTGTTACGTATTGCTCCATGGAAGGGAGTTACAAGATTTGGGAAGAGAGGAAAGCTCAATCCATGATTTGTTGGTCCATTTGAGATTCTTTACCGAATAGGAAATGTGGCCTATAGACTCGCATTACCTCCAAGCATATCTCATGTTCATAATGTTTTTCACATATCTATGCTTTGTAAATATGTAAAAGACCCAAACCACATTATTGCGTTAGAACTAGACGAGATAGCCAAAGATTTAACATACGAGGAGGTACCTGTTAAGATCTTGGATAGGAAAGAGCATGTCCTACGTACGAAGGTTATACCACAAGTCAAGATTTTGTGGAGGAACCATGCTATTGAGGAAATGACCTGGGAGTTGGAATTAGAAATTAAAGTGGGTACCTCACCGCTCAAACACAGTATCGTACGTCAATTTCGAGGACGAAATTTTATAAGGAGGGGAGGTTGTAAGACCCCAACTTATTATGAATAAAATAGAATTTTTTCTCTATTCATTATTCTAAATTAATAAGAGTTAATTCAATATAATGCTTTGGTTATGGGTGAAATGCGCAAATTTTACAAAATAAACAAGTGGTTATAGAATATTCATTTTTTTCGGGGAATATTCTTTTGGTCGTGGAATATTCTTTTTGTCGGGGAATATTCGTACGACGGCGCAGCCATTCGTGGGGCTCATAAAGAATAACTGTTTGATGAAGAAAATGACAAAGTATGAGTTTTTATAAATAACGACGTAGTTGTTATGAATTAACACTTATTGCAATACACGGTGGTTAAAATTCAAGATGTCTGGCATTGGTTACCTGCAGAGCACGGTATTACTACAAGATTGTTGAATTCTTAATTAAATGCGTAAGAAGGCACTACTCAATAATTGTTACAGTAGTTACTGTTCAATATTTTATTTTATTGATTCAATAATTGCTGCGTTGATATTTTATATTTTCTGTTGGGAATTTGGAAAAACTTTCTTCTGCAAAGTTGTAGAGAATTTGATTTCAGGCAGAATGGACATAAAATTCGTATTTTTCTGATAAATGGGCTATTTTCTATGAATTGTTGAAGTTTCAAAAAATAAAATGATTTTTATTAATTTATGGGTGGGACCGACTTTTTGGTTGGTGTTGATTACACACATGGGCTGCTGATTTTGTCCAAGAAGGCATGCTTGGATTTTTCAAATGGTAGGTGGCGTAGGAAATTAAAAAGAAATAATATTAGTTTATTATTTTAGTCTCCTATGGCGTTCTAGCATTTTCCTATAAATAGACGCTTAGGTTAGAATTGAAAATCACACCAGAAACAAGTTTTCTTTCTCTCTAGATTATCGAGCATATTTTTGTGAGTATTTATATACTTTGAGAGTCGTTGTTCGGTACAAGCTTTCTTCGAATTTATATCCGATATTCTTATCAGAAGTACCGTTATTTTGAGGTAAGGGATGTTATTTTCTTCTTAAATGATATTATTTTCTTTAATATCATTATGCCGAAATATTGGTGAACTTTTTAATCAAATTTGGAACTTTTTGTGTCGGGATTACTATTCACTTATACGGCACTATTCACGAATACGACACTATTCACCGAAAAATGAAAATTTTCCTTTTTGTCCAAGATGTCTATTTTGGCTACTATCTTTGATTGTATCCATGTTTTGATCTTTATTTTTGAATTCTGCTTCATAATCGGTTATTATGAAGTATTATTGATCTTGGATAAACTGTTATACGAATCCTTAATATTTGTCCTTACGTCTCCTTTGGATTCGTTTTCTTTAAAATATTTTCATCATCCTCGGTCTTAAATGATGATATTCTTTGAATATCTTTGGCTGTAGTGCAAAGATGAATGATTAATCGATGAATATCTTTGGCCCGTAGTATACAAAGATGAACAAGTGTTGAGATGAACATGACCAATTTGGTGATACAAATGAATATCTTTGGCACTGTAGTGCAAAAGATGAATATTTGATTAAAGATGTATATTGATTGTTGTTATACGAGGATAAAATAGTGATGATGAACTTTTAAATCTTAGAAGATAGTAGAATTCATTCTCTACGTGACTCTTCTAATGGATTGCTGTTTCCGCTGTAGAATATTGATCTAAAACTTGTTATCTATTATATTCTATCAGATTTTTCCTTGTTGAAGACTAATGATAATTTTTTGTATATTATCTTAGTCATAATATTCTTTACTGGGCTAGTTGAGCTCACCCTTTCCACAGTGGGTGGTAGTGATCATCCCTCTCAATCCAGCTAGAGGAAGATAATCCATGCCCGGAGCATGAGTAATGAAGTTGTAGGGTGAGCTGAGCCCTATACATGGCAATATAGCGAATGGATCTCCAATCCCTGCAAGGAAAGTTGACCAAGATGCAGCATCTGTACACTCCGTAGGCTGGAAGGAGTATGACATGGCTATATCATGGGTGAAGTAATACTCATGCCGTCTGAATGTGCCAATCGGTCCCAAGTGTGACATAAACCACACGTACAGCATGGCCGAGCTACTTATGAACACTCCTGCCGGACAAGTGCAGTAGTATGTAGCTGACCTCAGAGTCTCTGCGATAATCATCGGTATGATGGTATGACCCTCCTTCAGAGCTATCACTTTCATAGTGACCCCGATGTCCAACTCATCCATGTACTTTGGCATCTAGACGTACGACAGTATGCACAACAGTAGTACATCCACTCTGGCCAGACTCTAGTGATCCTCCGGCGTGGTAAAATCCCTAGAATGTCGTGCATAACTATCCTCAGAGCCAAATCTGTCAATCAGAAAACGCTGGGATATCACATGGCCAGATGTAATCTCATCCTGTTCCACTCTATGCCTCAAGCTGGTGAGGGTCATGAACTGCCTACTCATGTCCCCAATCGCCATGTGCACGCAAGGTCTGTCCAACGGCAGCATCGTCAATTATGCATACTCCTCTAGAGTAGGAGTCAACTCCTGGGTCCCAAATCGGAAAACCTGTCTATCCGGTACCCAATGCTCTAGCATACACTCTATGAACCATGTGGGAACCTGAAACATCAACAAGGTCATAGTGTGCTGCAGCAAATGATCTACAGTCACCCTGTCTGGTGGTGACATACTATCTCACAAAACTAACTTATTAAAATTAAATCATATATTTAATTAATAAGGAGTTTAAAATTTGTGGATGTTACAGCCTCCGCCGGAACTCCTAACAACGATCTGACGGCAGTAGGGGTTATATCCGCCATGCAAGGAACCAGATCCCCTTTAAACTCCATACCTGTGATAAACCGCCAATCCATCGGCGTCATCATCACCTCACAGTCTAACAAGTGGAGTGACTAAGTCTGGTGAAACCAGTGCTCAGACAATGCCCTGAGGTAACCCCAGGGATAGCGGCGGGGAAGGATGGAAAAGAACGTCCCGAATCCCCAGCCATGTACAATCGCTCTATAGTCATCGTGCAAAGCCTGATACATAGAGTGGATGCTAAACTAGTTCCCTCGAGGCTGTGTAAAGCCGGGAACCTACATCAAATGCAGATCAACATCAGAACCCTTTACTCCTAATCAATAGGAAATAGGAAATCTAACTTCATACCTTGTTTGCCTGCAGGTAAACTGAAGGATGCTGACTCAAGTCACCCAGAAGATCTGGGTTTGCCACTTGAATACCTGGAAACTCCCTACGAGGAACACGTGCATCAGGAGTAGGAACCTCAACGGATACATCCTCCTCCTCATCCTCGACATTCGACACTTCAACCCGGATAGGACGAATCACCGCCTCCACCAAACGACGAGGCTGTCTAACAGAACGGGGTTGAGGTACTTCAGAAGCCCTCCTCCGTACACCAGAAGTGGTCCTGCAGGAACTACTCGACTTATCCGGATCCATAATATCTGGACAACAAGTCTCCAAATCACCTCAGAAAGGGTGTGGTAAATTCTTACCTGGAGCTTTTTAAAATGCATTTTATGATTACATGCATGCATGCATTGTTTTAACATATATCTACAGTAGAGTTAAAAAATGCATGACTACCCAATGCCTACGTTTTGGAAATTTTTTGCCATAGCCCCCTTTGTAAATGGGACTATCCACATGCATATAGGCATGACTAGGTGGCGATTCAGTAGCACACCTACCCACAGACATATACATTCTATATGCATTTAATACATCATAGTAAAAAATCCATGCGTTCATGCAAGAATTTTATCTATTTGACTTTGTTTGCTAAAATTTACCTATTAGTTCATTTTTAACGAAAACGATAAACGTCCGTGGACGTTCAATGCTCGTTTCATCGTTCTAAGTCAGAATCCGATCATTTTCGAGTCCGCAACTCTATAATGCCAAATATGACTTGTCTCCATCAAAAACCAATGTTTCCGACTTCAAACTCAAAATACGACTTCTATTTCGAGAATTTCATGGATTCGACGATTATCGTCCAATCGTGTGAATTCCGGTAAAACTACATTCTTAATTAATCTAAATGGATTTTAATCAACATAAGATCATTACAAGTTACTTATTAAACCAACTTATAAACAAAGTAAGTTTTGACTTATTCTCATAAGTCATTGACTTATTCAACTTATGAACTATAGTTCTTCATGGTTCTAGCAACTTATTAATGTTCAAGTTGCTTATCCAAATTATTCGGCTTAAGTTCATTCCTTATTAACCTATTACATGATCTTAGCATATATGTTTATTAATAACACTTCCCTTATCATCCTATTATAATAGAGATGAAAGAACATTGGACACAAGATCATTACCTTTGAAGTCTAACTTCTTCTTCTTGGAAAATCTAACTTTGACTTAAAAGTGCTTATTTGCTCTACCAAATAAGTAACTTATATTTGAGAGGAGTTGGATGAAATTAAAACACCCCACAAAATTGAAATGAGCTTGGTATTTATAGGCCAACAAAGTTTAGGGAAAAATGGAATTTAAACCATCCCACCTCCTCATTTCCACATCCTCATTCCACCTCCTCATCCTCCACCTCCTTACTATTCATAACCTAGCCATTAAGTAACTTGCTAGCCACAATACTTGCTCATCACATCACTTGGTCACCACACGTAAACCTTGCCCATCAAGCTTACCCATTTCCTTCTTGGGTTGACCAATGGATCAAGGCTTTTCATTGGGCTTTGATAATTAATCTAACTACTTTCTTAATGGGCTTGTGCTACATAGTTTGGACTAATGATATATCAAACACTTGGGCTTGATTGTTACATTATATTGGACTTCTATATTAGGCTATTAATCCTACAAGTCCATTACCTTAAATTACATAACTTAACATTTATACCCCACGTATAATCTTCATATACTAACTCGTATATTAATTCGTAATATACGTTATTTCATTCTTTATACATAATAGTACAATACGTCGTATTATACTTACACCCATTACTTCATATAATGTATACACATTATATGATCACAACTTTATTTCCTTAATGCTTAATAAACCTAACGTTCCCAAATTAGGTCCACATGCGAAATATTACGTTTTCCATACTTAGATTATTATTATATAATCAATATCGCCTTAATACTATAACGTTACATATTTCTCGGAAGTTCAAAAATAATTCCCGAGCAGAAATCTATGAATAGTGTTTTTCAGAAAATTTCTCGAAAAGCTTTTATTTTCGTCTTAGAAATTCAAACACTTTAATTCTCCCACGTAGTTAAAATACTACGACATTCCAATGTTTCTAGGTTATAGAACGACATTCATCTTATCCATACATAATAATAATAAATAATATTATTTTATTCATTATTAAAAGTATTTACAAAGGTTCGATTTTCTGGGGCGTTACAGTTCAATTTTTAGGTCATGTGATTGATAAGAATGGAATATCTGTAGATCCAACTAAGATCGAAACGGTTATGAATTGGGAACAACCAACAACTCCAACAGAAGTACGAAGTTTTCTCGGTTTAGCGGGTTATTATCGACGGTTTATAAAATTTTTTCAAAAATAGCAACCCCATTAACTAATTTAACTCGAAAGACGGTAAAATACGTCTGGACAGATAAATGTGAGGAAAGCTTCCAAGAGTTGAAGAAGTGACTGAGCATGGCTCCAGTGTTATCCTTACCAGATGATACATGAGGCCTCGTAGTATTTAGTGATGCATCACATAGAGGTTTAGGGTGTGTGTTGATGCAACATGGGAAAGTGATTGCTTATGCATCACGACAACTAAAAGATTATGAGAAGAGGTATCCTACTCATGATCTAGAGTTAGCCGCAGTAGTTTTTGCTCTAAAAATTTGGAGACATTACTTGTACAGGGAGAAGTACGAGATATATACAGATCATAAAAGTCTGAAATATATTTTTACACAAAAGAAACTAAATTTAAGACAGAGAAGATGGTTAGAACTGATAAAAGATTTTGACTGTGAAATTTTATATCATCCCGGTAAAGCTAATGTTGTAGCTGATGCGTTAAGTAGAAAGAATCAGGAAAAAATGAATGTATTAACCACCAATGATAGGTTAATAAAAGATTTTGAAAATTTAGAAATTGAGGTGGAATGTCCAACTACCTCTACCCAAAAATTATACATTTTAGAGGGAGTTTCATCTCTGCTTAACAAAGTCAAAGAGATACACGAAAAGGATGAAGAATGTCAGAAGTATTAGTCTAATTTAACTCATGACAAGTATAACAAATTCAGAATAGATAAGGATCGAATAATAAGATATGAAGATAGAATATGGGTTCCGTTAAATCAAGCTTTAAAAGACAAAATTTTAAACGAAGCTCATAATTCTAAATTTGCCATACATCCTAGCAGTACAAAAATGTATAATGATTTAAGTCGACACTTTTGGTGGTCGAATATGAAAAGAGAAATAGCTGAATAGGTAAGCAAATGTCTCACGTGTCAAAGGGTTAAGGCTGAGCATCAAAAGTCGAGCGGTTTACTTTAACCCTTACTGATTCCTGAGTGGAAGTGGGAACATATAACCATGGACTTTGTTGTGGGCCTTCCAGCTACACAAAAGGGCCATAATGCCATTTGGGTAATAGTTGTCTGTTTAACCAAATCAGCTCACTTTTTTACCTATTAAAATTAATCATAACTTGGATCACCTTGCCAAACTATACATTAATGAAATTATCTCTAGGCATGGAGTGCCTGTTTCCATAGTATCAGATCGAGATCCATGTTTTACTTAGAATTTTAGAAAAGCCTTCAGAAATATTTAGGAACACAATTAAGATTTAGTACAACTTATCATCCTCAGATAGATGGAAAGAGTGAGAGAACCATACAAACATTAGAGGATATGTCAAGAACATGTATCATAGACTTCAAAGGAAGTTGGGAAGATCAGTTACCTTTAGTCGAATTTGCCTATAACAATAGTTATCATTCTAGCATAGGTATGCCTCCCTATGAAGCCTTATATGGGAGAAATGTAGAACACCTTTATGTTGGGATGAAGTTGGGGAAAGAAAAATGTTAGGACCTTAAATAATTCAACAAACAACTGAAACTATCAGGATTATACATCAACGATTACAAGCAACTCAAGATCGACAAAGAAATTACGCTGATCCACATCGTCAACAACGAAAGTTTAACGTAGGAAGCCACGTATTCTTGAAGGTATCTCTTTGGAATGGAAAAATATGTTTTGGAAAGAAAGGAAAACTAAGTCCGAGATTCATTGGACCTTTTGAAATTTTGAGAAGGATTTGTGAAGTTGCTTATGAAATAGCACTACCTCCTTAGTTGAATAATATCCGTAATGTGTTTCATGTGTCCGTACTACAACCATACAAACCTGATTATAAACACGTTATAAATTATGAACCAATCCAAATAGAAGAAGATCTTTCTTATGTAGAAGAACCTGTGCACATCGTAGACCGTAAAGAACAAGTCCTGAGAAATAAAGTGATAGCATCGGTCAAAGTAATCTGGAGAAATCAGAACATTGAAGAGGCTACATGGGAGCTCGAAGATAAAATGCAAGAGAATTATCCTCAACTGTTTACTTAACTTATACTGTAATTTTGAGGACGAAATTCTTATTAGTGGGGGTTAATGTAAAAACCCAAAACCTTAATAAGATTCGGTTATGTAAAATTCTGTTATATCAATAAAAATTTTTCATTCTGAATGTGTTATGTTTTAATATATATTCTGTTTAACAAATTTAACCAAATAAAATTTTGTCCGAAAAATGTCGTGCTTGACACCTCCTGCTTAAAATTTTTCTTTCGTAATTGGACTTCTCGGTAAATTAGTTTTGACAAGTTGCTTTATCGTGCTTACATTGACAAAACGCTTTGGCGTGCTTGTTAGGATTAGCAAGAAATCTAGGTTAGTAACCCTAGATTAATAAACCCTAACCCTAACCCGCAAAACCCTAACACTAATTTGGAAACTAAACCCTAATTAGCAAATCTAACCCTAATTAGATTATCTTAACACCTAATCATGGTTATTAAACTTCAATTAGGTATTAATAAACATCATTTAACAATCCTAATCATTAAAAACAAAACCCTAATCAAGATTAGTGAAGATTAGAGCATAATTAAGCTACTAAACTAACCTAATTAGCTCACAAGTAGGGTAGGAGTCACCATACAAGTCCCTAGGCTGCACATGACATGCTTGTAACTCCCAAGCATGAGTATAGTCATCAGATTAGATATTTATGGAGGCTAGTTGCTTGAAAATGTCCAAAAAGCCAAGTTAAAAAATTCTATAAATAGGAACCTTAGGGCTGAGAAAACTCACAAAATTTCTAAACCATTATACACTTACTTACTTACCAAATCAAGCCTGGGTGATAGCAACAACAAAATCAGAAGCTAGAATCGAAAATCAATCAAGAAAAGGTTCAAACCCTAGTTCATAATTAGCTCTTTGATCCTTTGTTAATTTTGTTGTTTAGATGTTTAGAAATATGTATTAGTATGTTAGAAACTATGTTAGATTGGTAGAACACGTTTTAATAACATCTAGATGCCTTAATTAAGTGTTTTTAGAAATCTGGAAATTTTGAAAACCAAGTCTGACGGCCGAATGTCAGGGCTTCTAAATTCATATATGTTTATGATTAGGTCTGTTAATTGTATGTTATTTGTAGCCTGTTAGTAGTTCTTTAATCTTGAAAAGAAAAAAGGTTCATTAGAACCATAGATTGCAAGTTATAAGTGGTCAAAGTGCGTTGACCGTTCACGGATTGTAGTTTTCGGGTTTGAAGAAAACTCAAGAACAATCGAATCAAAGCTTACTTTGACCAAACTTTTGATCACCTTCTGTTTGTTATTTTTGTAATGTTTTGTATTAGATTAACACCTTGATATATGTACTACATATTTATGATCTTAAATTTCTTAAACAACGCATATGATTACTAGAATTAATGGTCAAAAGTCATTGACCGAGCTTCACCAAGTTTTCTGGGTTGCCTAGAAAATTGAAGAACACGAAGAACAACGTTTGGCTGTACTTTGACCAGTATAATTAGAGACCTTAGATTTATGCTTTGTTCATGTTAGTGTTATATATATGTACCCTGACATATATACTACATGTTACAACAAACACAACACACATCTAATACACAGAATCAAAGATATTCAAGCCACAAAATCGTTGACTGGCTATGACCACTGTTCTGGGTTGCCCAAAAACTCAAGAACAGCTCTGACAGTGACTTTGAGCCTCTATAACTTCTTGTTATATGTAGGTAAAGCCTGAAATTTGTTTCATGTTGTACTACTATAAGAGTACTATAACATCAACGCTTGAACAAATCAAAAATCATAACCAATTGCTAGATAATTCATGGTCAAATTGGTCACTCGATCATGACTAAACTGTTGCCTAGAAACCCAAGAACATCTACGGCGACACTTTCTGTCACTGAAGGGCTTTAGCGACAAACAAAAATTGATTTTCTAAAACTTAAATTTTAAAAATTAGAAATAATTAATAAATAAATACAAAAATAGTTTTAAAAATTATATTAAATAATTATAAATAAATTATGACTTTTTTACATAAATTCAATAAATATTTTATTTTATTTGGATATTATTAATAATTAACTTAATAATAAAGTAATTAGAATAATTATTTATAAATACTAAATAATTATTGAAAAATAATATTAATGATATAAAATCATAATAAATGATTATAAATTATTTAAAAATAATAAATAATGTTTTTGTAAAATTTTAAGTGAATATTAATTACCTAAAATAGAAATAAATGATTCAAAAATCATTTAAAGGATAAATAAATGTTTTAAAAATATTTTAAAACTTCTAAAAATTATTATAAAGGATAAATAAATTATCTAAAATATAATAAATTTTATAAATAAAATTTAGTCCATTTATCAACTTAGTTAATATTCGGTAAAGACTTTGAACATCAAAACCTTATCAAATCTAACCTAATCTTATATAAATGTTATATTTGAGTATTGTTATCAGTACTAACGTGTTAGATTTATATATATAAACATCGTAGGTATTTATTAAACGAATTGAGTAGCATAACTTGACTGATCTACGCTCAGGTAAGTTCTTCTTAACCCTTAAACTACTTATGCAAATTTCTTAAACCTATTTACTCGTTGAACAAGATTTTTATCTTGATATGCTGTTGATATAATATACTACACCTACATTTGAATTACCTCTTATTGTAAGGTTATTGCTATAGCTTCAACATAACTAAGAAATGTATTGTTTATTCATATTGATTGTTAAGATTAAATTATTGTGTCAAACCAAATTGTTTGGTAAGACATCCTATTCTGAAGTTGGGTATCCCATATGGGATCTTTCGGTCGATAATATATTGACACTAATTTGGGTGCAATTAAGCACTAGTAGGATGAGATGCATACTCCCAAGATGTTGAATAGGCTGACCCCCTATCTCATATCTAAACAAAAATTCTATGTCTGTGTGACTGACAGAAATATAAATCCATAGTGAAATGGTAACAACTATCAGTTAAAATTTGAATTATTGTATTTCTTCAAATCATATATTATTATAAATACAAAACTTGCTGAGCATGTCATAGCTCACCCTTGCAAATTATTTCCTTTGCAGTTTTAGATGGTAACCCTAGAACATCTGGAGTAGATAAAGGGAAGCGTCCCTGTTTAGATTAGATTATATTCTTGTCTATTTCAATACTTTGTAATAAGAAACTCGTTATGTGAATCATGTAATCGAAACTTAATATTATGATATATATATATATATATATATAACATCTTTTATTTTTGCAACCATGTTTTCTTACATATATAGATGTAAAGTTAGAATTCTTCGAATCCAGTTGAGATCCTTGGGAAATATTTATCTGAGTGAGGGTATTAATAGCATGGACTATTCATGTTGTTATTGATACTCTGGATTTAGGATAGATAGTTACTATCGATACGATAGTATAAATTCACTTGGCATAGACTATACATCTGGGTGAGGGTATTGGTGTAACGACCGAGAAATTTGGATTTTTATTGTAAAATGATTTTATTAAATTAAATAATAATAAAATTATATTCTATGTGATATCAAGATGGTTGTCATTCTATAACCTAATGATGTTGGAATGTTGTAGTATGTGAGCTACGTGAAGGAATTAAAGTGTTTGAATTTCCAAGACGAAAATAAAAGTTTTCTGAGAAATTTTCCAAAAAACACTATTCATCGGTATTTGCTCGGGAATTATTTTTGTGTTTATGAGAATACGTAATGATAGAATATCAAGGTAAGATGGATTATGTAATAATAATCTAAGTATGGAAAACGTAATATTTCGCTTGCGGACTTAATTTGAGAACGTTAAGGAAGGTGAAGTATTAACGAGTAAGTAATAATTGTATGATACTTAGGTATTGTACAAGGTAATGAAAATGAGTATAATACGAAGTATTATACAAATTTTTATGAAGGATGGAATATCGTATATAATAAATTTTTATACGAGTTAAATACGAGAATGATACTTAAACTATATGTATACGTATTGAGTAATGATATTGGACTTGTAAAGATTGGTTAGGATTTTGTATAAGCCCAAGTGAATTAAGTGTGAGGCCCAACTATTGAATTAATAAACAAGCTAGTGTTTGTTAATACAAAGCCCAAGGGTTAAGATAAGTTAAGCCCAAGCTAGAATCCAATGGGTTGATTAAACCATGGGGCAAACCATATTAATATGGTTACTCTTGGTAACCAAGTTAATGTGGTGACCAAGTTAATGTGGTGACCAAGTTAATGTAGTGACCAA
Organism: Panax quinquefolius; assembly: GCA_020205615.1. Taxonomy (NCBI): domain Eukaryota; kingdom Viridiplantae; phylum Streptophyta; class Magnoliopsida; order Apiales; family Araliaceae; genus Panax; species Panax quinquefolius. The sequence continues at coordinate 74,735,174 of CM035152.1, forward strand.
GTTAATGTGATGACCAAGTGTTAGAAGTAATGGCCAAGCAAAGGATAAGAGTTGTGCTAATCAAGTAATGAATAACAAGGAGGTGGCTTAAGGACGTGGGATTGGTTTAATGACTAAATTACCCTAACCTTGTGAGTTCTATAAATAGAGAAGGTTTGCAAGTCATTTAAAACTTGTTCAAACAATCCAAACTATTACAAAGTGCTTAAGTGTTAGGGAGATTAAGCTACAAATAAGTTACTTCCATAAGCAAGAAGAAGAAGAAGAAGACTACTTTGCAATTACTTCAAGAGTAAGACTTCTTCTCCAAATTATCTTCTATCTCTATCATGATAGGTTGATAAGAAAAGTTGGATTAAGAAGAATGAGTAAGCAATGAACTTAAGCCACATAAGTTGGAAATACGTCATTTGAACTTATAAAAGTTATGAACTTGTTATAAGTTAACCTTGAATGTTAGTATGAAAAGTTAAGGGTTTATATGAATTTGTATCATGTAAACATGAATGTTATTATATGTTAAGAGCATATAAGTATGATGATTAAAAGACCTTAACTTTCATAAGTTATGAACAATGAATCTAAAGTAGTTTATAATTTAATAAGTTATAAGCTCATGAAGGAATAAGTCAAAATCCAACAATGAATATAAGTTGTTGTATTAGGTATGTTGAGATGTTCATATGATTAATTGAATGCATTTGAAGTAATGAACAAATCATAAGTAATGAAGATTTTTAGGAAATTGCACGATTGGACGATAATCATTTAATTCATGAAATTCCCGGATTAGAAGTCAAATTTTGTGTTTGAACTCGGAAATGTTGGTTTTCAATGGAGACAAGTCATATTTGGCATTCTAATGTTGTGGACTTGAAAATGACCGAATTCTGACTTAGAACGAAGAAACGAGCGTTGAACGTTCACGAACGTTTATCGTTTATGTTAAAAATGAACTAATAGGTGAATTTTTAGAAAATAAAGACAAATAGATAAAATTCTTGCACGAATGCGTAAAGTATGTAATTTGTGAACGGTAGGCTTTTGAATGAGCCAATTCGGACTTATAACGAAGAAATTATGCCTCCGAGAAGTTCACAAAATTCAAAGTTTGTAAAATTTTTCAGTGCACTGAGTTAGCATTGCATGGGCCAACCCTAAAGCCATTTTGAGTGGTAGCAATGGCCAGTATATGATGTCTCGAGCACACCTGGAAACTCGCTACCATAGATGTGAACCATAGTACAAATGATGAAGCCAGCAAGCCATGCCATGAAAACGAGCCATGACCTATCATAGAGGAGAAAAGGCAAGTACGCCGATCTGAAAGTAAGGACTCATGTGCATGCCAAGTCAGGACCTCTCCACTCGTTAACTTCTCGCCACAAAGCTGAAAAAGCTTATGGATCAGTATATTTGATTTTTAGAACAAAGAGGGTGATGAATGTTTATAAGTACAAAGAAAGGAAGAGGATTGATTTCAAAGTAAACATACTTTAAGGAACATAAAGTAACATCGTTAAAACTATGTTAAACCTTAAGGATGTTGTATAAAGGTTGTGATAACCTAGTCAAATATGAATGCAAGTTTAATGATAAGCCGAAATGGATAGTAAATGAATCTAATACATATTTAGATAGAGATGAAGGGTATGATAGTCATATACATACTTGATTATATATGACCTAATATGAGGCATTATGTGATCATGTGTTGTAGAGACTTGAAAGATTCAATCATAAAGTAATTATACCGTAGAAGACGCTAAAGGCAAGTATTCTAACTCTTGTCTCAGTTCAATCTGAACAAGTTTTTGAAGTTCATGTATCCTTACGCATGAATTGATGTACAATGAAGTTAAAGCCAATTCTTTTGGCTAGACTTGATATATTGAGTGGATTATTGATAATCTATTCACCTGTTATCAAATGTTGTTATCTTTTGTCAACTACTTGTTATGGTTTTCAAAAGAAGACTAAAATGTTAAACAAATGTTTTGTCGGTAAACGACAAGCACGTGAGGTTGCCACAATTAAACGTACATACGTTTAATGAATGTAGTGTTGATCAACATAGAGTACAATAGACTGATCACCTAGAAGTGCTCGTAAGTAATACCGGGTTTACGGACTTAGTTTCGGGTTGTCCTTTTTCAAAGAAGAATGAAATGCTTAAGGTCTCTGACCAGAGTGAATGTTTTACTGAATATTGTTATTATTGTAAAACATTTTGAAAGAAAGATGAAGTGCTATTTGAATCATCAATAGTACTTCATAACTATTGTTCAGTTATTGAAGATATACGATTCTTATGTGTCAAGCATGTTATTTATTGAAATTATCTTACTTGCTGAGCTAGTTATGCTCACTCTTTCTTGAACCATATGAATGCAGCTAAGACTGAACGTCTCGAAGGATCGAATAAGGATAAAGGAAAAGCTAAAAGGCGGATCGTTAAAAGTCGTCATGTAATAGTATAGGTTTAATGTTATAATGTAATTGATATTATGACAAAGAACCTTTGTAATGGGTTTAGAACTTGGGAGAATGTAAATATTATTTTGATTATATATAAGAGATATTCGTTCTTTTGAGGCTTTTCAATTGAATGAATGTATGAATGTTTGTACAGTATAGCACCATCTGTCAGGTTGGAAGATACCCGGATTTGGGGGCACTACAATTGGTAATATAGACTGTTTATGTTATTACTGGTACTCTAAATTTTGGATAGATAGACTCTAGTCACAGATACAGTTCATATATCCAAGCGAGGGTATCCAAACACAGTAATAGTTCTCTTAAGAATTGACATTTGTTATGGGATACTGTGAATTTTGGATCTATGGGAATTATATCTGATAGTCCCTCTATTTAATGTAATCTTGTAATCAGATACCGTGGGTGTATAGATTTAAATGCATTATATTAATTCATTGTAAACACCATATCGGATACCATGGGAGTATAGATATGGGGGCGTTACAAGAAATGGAGGTAACATCGGTTAATATGGTGGTACCTATACAAGAGTCATCACCTCCAGATGCAATGAGAGTATTGTATCTGGCAGCGCTTAGCAGGAATGTTCAACTGGGTACAGTTGTGTAGAATTAGAATGAAGAGATTAGTGCTCTTTATGAACCGAAGGAGTCTATAGAAGCAAATTTTGAGTCAGAGCATGATGAGAAGGTGCTCATGATAAATAAGGCTAGGGATTATATGAACGAGGTAGTAGATCTTCGTAAGAAACTGGGGGAGAAGGACCAGAAGATAACACGAATGTCTTACATCCATGAGAATGCTCATACGGATTTCAAGATGAAAGTTGTTTGTTATTCCATTGAGTCGGGACAAACTTGACATACTATTAGTCGGTATACTGTAGCAATGATGGCGAATGAGAAACACGAGGATGCTGTTATGCATTATTAGAAGTCTAGAGTTATAAATATATGTGCAGTAAAGTAAAACCCTCTTTTGTATAAAAGGGTAATCTTTTTGGTAAATCCCAACTTTTGTGAAGTTCAAGTGCGGGATAGAAATGTAATAACTTTTGGATATGAAATCAAATTGTAAATAGTTTCAAACTATGAAGAAGCATATGAATATTATGAAGTTTTCATTTAATATGCTTTGTTATGGTATGAGTTGTTATATGGTGAATAATAACGAAGTAAGTAAATAGATAATAATGAAATTCTATTTATTTAATACGAAAATGCCGTCAAGAAGAAGACAACGTAATCAGGAAGCAGAATCACGTAATGATAATCAAGGGGGTCAAAACAACCCTATGCAAGAGTTCGTTAATTTATTAACGACTGCATTTAACCAAACCGGGGGTAAAGTACTCGCAGAACCTAGGTTAGCCAGAATGACTACCTTTAAAGAATATAAAAGTGTAGGTTTGTCAGAGTTCAAAGGAACAACAGACCCATTAGAGGCCCAGACATGGGTAAAAGAAATAGAGAAAGGCGTTTGTTATTACAAACATAGGTGAGGCACAAAAGATTTCTTTTGCGACTTACATAATGAAATGGGAAGTCAACTTTTGGTGGGAGGCTCACCAGGTTGGGGCTAGAACAGAGGTGGTACCGTGGGAACAGTTCAAGAAGGTTTTCTTCGAGAATTAATTCCCTACAAGCATGCAAGGGAGGATGGAGATTAACTTAAGCAAGGGGACATGTCAGTTCCCCAATACGCGGCCAAATTAAATGAATTGGCAAGGTTTGCTCCACATCAAGTGGACACCGAGGAAAGGAAGGCTCGTAGGTTTGAGCAGGGCCTGAAACCCTGGCTCTATAGTAGGATTTATGTGTTCTAAAGTGCTTCCTATGGGACCATTCTGGAAAAGGCGATTATAGCAGAGGGTGGTAGTGAGGCGTTAACCCAATACCACAAAGAGAGAAAGTATAAGAGCAAAGGATAGGGAGGAACCAAGGCAGAGAGTGTCAGTAGTAGTGGCATTATGCCAAAAAGAAAGAATTTTAACTCCGAGAATACTTGAGTAAGAGAAGGGGATCCTAAACGTAGGATGGAAGCATGTAATACATGTGGAAAGACTCATCTAGGAGTCTATCTGAAAGGTATTATATGTACCTTTAAACATTAAGGTAGAGGAGGAGGAAATAACTCTCGTTGATATATTCGTGGAAATGGTTTCATGGATAATAGAAGTAAGCAAGCATCGGTAGATAAGTACAGATAAAGTTGAGAGAATTTAAAGAAATTCTTGGTAGAAATGAGTTAAGTAACCATAGAACTTTAATAAATTGTTAGAATAGAAGTATGAATAGTTGGTTTTCTAAGAAAACCCAAGGTAGTAATTTACGGTAATAAATCACCGGAACTTTCTTGTTGTCTAACCTTGACGCAAGTTAGGAGGATGTTAAGGAAGAGGATGAATTGGTACGTTTGCGTATGGACTATCATAGGAGGAGTAAGTTAGTGGTTAAGAATAAATACCCATGGGCCAGGATCGATGATCTATTTGATCAGTTGAAGAGGGCAAAGAATTTTTTTTTTCTAAGATAAATTTGTGTACGGGGGGGGGGGGGGTATAGTCGGATAAAAGTAAGGAAGAAAGAGGATGTACCTAAGACGACATTCAAAACTCGTTATGGTTATTACGAGTTTCTGGTTATGTCGTTTGGGTTGGCTAATGTACTGAAGTTAGACTTTCTATAAGGGGCGCCGAGCAAGTCGGTGGTAAGATGATAGACACTCTTGTGAGGTGCTATGGTTGAAAGTACCATTAGCGTGACTGAGTGTTCAAATAATATTTGGACGAGTGTGTTGTAATGATCATTGGTGATATTCTAGTCTATTTTAAGACGCCAGAAGATCACACTGAACATTTGCAAATAGTGTGGGAAACACTACGGAGGGAGAAGTTATATACGGAATTAACTAAGTGTGAATTTTAGTTTAAAAGATATACATATTTTTTATTGATAAGAACGTTGGAAATGAGAAGTGAGAAAAAGAGTTTTTAGGAACTAAAAAGTAAGGTTAAATGAGTCGTCTGTATTATCTTTACAAGATGATACGGAGAAATTTGTAATTTATAGCGATGCTTCACATAGAGGACGAGGTTGCGTGCTCATGTAGCATGGCAAGGTCATTGCATATGCATCACGCCAGTTAAAGGATTATGAGAAGGTTTATCTTACTTATGATCTAGAATTAGCAGCTGTAGTTTTTGAATTAAAAATCTGAAGATAGTATTTATACGGGGGGAAAGGTGAGATATACACGGACTCTAAGAGTCTGAAATATATCTTCCCACATAAGGGGTTGAATAAGAAGTAAAGAAGGTGATTAAAATTGATGAAAGATTATGACTGTGATATCTTATATCATACAGGGAAGGTAAACGTAGAAGCTGACGTGTTAAGTAGGAAAGGCAGGGAAATGCTATCGATGTTAACGACTCAGAATGAGTTAATAACAGAAATGGCGAGAATGGAGTTAGAAGTTAAATTACAGAATGAAGTGGTAGAAATGTTATCCACAATGTAGACTCAATCCATGAAAATGGAACGAGTTAAGCAAGTACAAATAGGTAATGAGAAATGTAAGCTAATGAAGAAGGGGATGCATCATCTCGTTTTGAAGGAGGAATTTGAGTTCCAAATAATTCTAAGTTAAAAGATAATAAGAGGGTGTTAACGTAATGTGTTAGTAAATGCTTAACTTCCAACTCAGATGATTGATAGGAAGGGACAAATCATGTGAAACAAGATAATACCTTCAGTAAAGATGAATGTGAGCGACTATAATGTCGAAGAAACATTGTGGGAACTCGAGATTAAAAGTAAAGGAAAAATTTCCCTCAATGGCATATGTATTAGTAGCGAGATTCTGGGGACAAAATCCTTCTAAGGGGGGAAGAGTGTAACACCCCAGAAAAATCGAATTTTATGAGAATTAAATTTTTATTTGATTATGTGGATTAAATGAATTTAACTGATTATTTATAGGAGTAAGCTAATTAAAGGTCGTTCTATGACCTAGATATGTCGGAACGTCATAGTATTTTGGCTACGTGATAGAATTAAAGTGTTTAAATTTCCAAGATGAAAATAAAAGCTTTCTGAGAAATTTTCCGGAAAAACACTATTCACGCATTTCTACTTGGGAATTATTTTTGAACATCCGAGAAATACGTAATGATAGAATTCTAAGATGAGATGGAATATCCAATAATATTTCAGTTATGGCAAACACAGTTTTTTGCCTGCGGACTTAAAACCTAACGGTTAGGGAAAGTGAGTTCCGAGAAGGAATTTAAATGCGTATAATGAATTAAAGCGATGATTGTATAATATGTAGGTATTGTACGAGGTAATGAATACTAGTATGATACGGGGTATTATACGAGTAATTATGAATGATGGTATGTCGTATATGAATAAGTATACGAGTTGGAATACGAGATTAATACGTAGATTATACATTATAAGGCTTTAAGCCATATGTAATGGATTTGTAGGATTGTGTAGGAAATTGTATTGTCTAATTGGAATTATGATAAAGTCCAAGTGTAGGAATGGTTAAGCCAATGGTAGAAATGGTTAAGGTTCAAGGTGAATTAATGAACAAGCCCAAAAGAATAAGCTAAGTTAATTAAACCTTAAGCCCAAACTATTAAGATCTAATGGGTTAGGGTGACCCATGGGGCAACCCATGATCACATGGTTGAATGTGATGACCAAGTATTTAAAGTAAGGACCAAGTAAACTTAATGCTTAAGCAAAAGAAGTAAGGAACAAGTAAACTTAAAGACTAAGTAAAGTGCTTATGAGTGATGAGCAAGCAAAGTGCTTATATGTGATGATTAAGTAAACTTAATGGCTAAGTGTTGTGGTGGCCAAGTAAAGTACTTGGTGGCTAAGCAAGAGATAAGCTAGGTGCTAAACAAGTATACTTAAGGGCTAAGAAAATATGGAGGCCAAGTAAACTTGATAGTTAAGCTTGGAATAGTAAGGAGGTGGAGTGACTTTATGACCATTATACCCTCACTTTGAGATTTCTATAAATAGGAAGCTTGCTAGCTCATTTGTTCCTTGTTCAAAAACACCAACTTATAGCTTATTGGTTAGGGGGAAAAAGCTACAAAAGCTAGATTTTATATTTCAAGAAGCAAGAAGAAGAAGAACAAGTTTTTGGCACCTTTGCCGGGGACTTAGTATTATTTGTTTATCAATATTAATGCTAAGTCAATACGATCTTAATTTAAACTGATATATTTGTTTAATCTTCTTCTCAAGTAGTCTCAATTGTGTATGCCACCTTGAAGGGGTTAGAATATAATACCTCTCGATCCCGAGGTAGACAGAACGTACAGACATCTGTGAAGAGAAAAAGCTCAAGACATACCTACTCCTGTTATTATGGCTGAGGAGATTCAAAAATCTTTAAGGGAGTATGCCATGCCCCATATCGTAGATTTATAAGCGAGCATTCTCAGGCCCGCGATCTAAGCTAACAACTTTGAGATCAAGACAGGTACCATTCAAATGATCCAAAATAATGTTCAGTTTGGGGGATTGCCAAATGATGACCCGAATGATCATTTGATTAATTTCTTGGAGATCTGTGATATGTTTAAATGCAATAGAGTGTCTGACGATGCCATTAGACTCTGACTATTCCATTCACTCTGAGGGACAAGGCCAAGAGTTGGCTATATTTACTTCCGTCAGGCTCCATCACAACATAGGCTGACTTGGCTCAAAAGTTTGTGGTGGAGTTCTTTCCGCCCACTAAAATAGCCAGGCTCAGGCATTACATTACATCTTTCATTCAATTTGAATCCAAATCTTTGTATGACTCATGAGAGTGATTCAAGGATTTACTGAGAAGATGCCCCCACCATGGACGGCCAGAATGGATTCCCATTCAGATATTTTATAATGGTTTATTTGGGTCTACTCATTCGAGTATAGATGCCGCATCTAGTGGGGCCTTCATGTCAAAGCATCAAGCAGAAGGATATGACTTAGTGGAAACAATGGCCGCTAACAATTATCAATGGCTAAATGTTAAGCAAGCCCCTAGGAGAGTAGCAGGGATATATGAGGTTGACTAAGTCACGACATTAGCTGCTTAGGTTCCAGTGCTAGCCAAAAGACTCGCAACTATGGGAGGGCAATCAGTGCAGAACGTGTAAAGTGTCATGGTGCCATGTGAGCTATGTGCAGGAAGCCACCAAACTGATTAGTGTGCCATAAGTCCTGAATCAGTCCAATTTGTGTCAAACTATGGGAGGCAACAAAATGCAAATCTTCCTACTCACTACCATCCGAGGTTGAGAAATCATCCAAATTTCTCTAGGGGTAACACCAATAGCAACCAAGCACAACCATCTACCACTAGGCCTAATTTTTTAAACCCTCCTGGTTTCTAAGCTTAGAATCAGTATTACCAACAACCACAAAGTTCTTACCAACCCCCACCTCAATAAGAAAGAAAACTAAGTTTGGAAGATCTCCTTTCGCGATATATTTCTCAAAATGAAACGAGGAACAATAATCAAAAAGCTTCCATCTGGAACCTTGAAGTCCAAATGGGACAATTGGCCACTGCTTTGAACAGTCGTTCTCAAGGCATATTGCTGAGTGACACTGATGTCAACCCAAAACGGGATGGCAAGGAGCAATGCAAAGTAGTTACACTCCAGAGTGGGAGGACAATAAATGAAAATGGTGGAGAAACTTCTACAATGCAAGAGGAAGTGACTGAAAAGGAATATAATGTGGAGCCAATTGGTGATAAGTCTGGGGGAGAGGAAAATGCTCAGGATGAACCTACAACACCAACCCGTATAGTGAACAAGTCTAGTCCCCTTATCCAACAGTTACCATTCCCCCAGTGCCTGTAGAAACATAAGCTCGATAAACAATTTTCTAAGTTTTTAGAAGTGTTTTAGAAGCCTCATATAAATATTCTGTTTGTAGAGGCGTTGGAGCAAATGCCTAGCTATGTCAAATTTATGAAGGACATTTTGTCCAAAAAGAGGAAGATGGGGGATTACGAGACAGTTGCACTAACACAGGAATGTAGTGCCATCTTACAGGACAAGCTTGCACCAAAACTGAAAGATCCTGGGAGTTTCACTATACCATGCACAATAGGGGAGCAATTCATTGGCAAAGCCTTATGTGATTTGAGGGCTAGTATTAATCTGATGCCTCTATTAATTTATAAAAAGCTGGGGTTAAATGAAGCCAAACCTATTAGTGTGACCCTGTAATTGGCTGACAGATCTCTTACTTACCCAAAGGGGATAGTTGAAGATATGCTTGTCAAGGTGGACAAGTTCATTTTCCTTGCGGATTTTATTGTCTTAGATTTCGAGGAACACAGGGAGGTCCTGATTATACTAGGAAAACCATTCCTGGCAACTGGAAGGACACTAATAGATGTGAAAAAGGGGGAGTTGACTATGAGAGTACCTGACCAGGAGGTAACATTCAATGTATTCAGGTCCACGAAATATCCAAATGCCTCTGAAGATTACTTCCAGATTAACGTGATTGACAAATCGGTGAAGGAAGTATTTTCAGAAACTTGCATGTCTGACTCACTTGAGGCTACACTAACAGGTTCTAGTACTATGGAAAAGCCTACTCATCTTGGATATGCTAAGTGGTTGGATGCACCCCAGAGATCGAAACCGTTCCATCGACAGTTTGAATCTCTAAATGACCAAGATGCTTCCACTTCCAAGGCACAACCCTCAATCATAGAGTCACATATCAAGCCCTTGCCAAACCATTTGAGGTATGCCTATTTAGGGGAGTCATCCACCTTGACTATTATTATTTCTGCATCTTTGGATATGGCTCAGGAAGAGAAACTACTTTAGGTGCTCAAACAGTATTAAATAGCCTTGGGGTGGACGATTACGAGATATTAAAGGGATCAGTCCATCATTTTGTATACATAAAATCCTACTTGAGGAAGGGTCTAGGTCATCTATTGAACATCAGAGGTGGTTGAACCCCATTATGAAAAAGGTGGCCCAAAAAGAAATTATCAAGTTACTAGATGCGGGCATTATCTACCCCATCTCAGACAGTCCCTGGGTTAGTCCCATTCAATGTGTGCCAAAAAAGGGCGGCATGACAGTAGTGTTCAACGAGAATAACGTGCTTATTCCAACCAGAATGGTTACTGGATGGAGGGTATGCAATGACTATAAGTAGTTGAATAAGTCTACCCGTACAGATCATTTTCCTTTGCCCTTTATTGATCAGATGCTTGATAGACTCGCTGGGCACGAAATCTATTGTCTCCTTAACGGATATTCTGGCTATAATTAAATTGCTATAGTTCCCGAAGATTAGGAGAAAACTACGTTTACATTCCCCTACGGGAAATTTGCCTTCAGAAAAATGTCATTTGGGCTATATAACGCTCCTATAACGTTACAACATTGCATGATGTCCATCTTCTTAGATATGGTGGAAAATACACCGGAGGTCTTCATGGATGATTTTTTTGTCTTTGGAAGCTTTTTCAAAAACTGTCTAGAAAATCTGACTGCCGTCTTGAAAAGATGCGTAGAGACAAATTTGGTGTTAAATTGGGAAAAGTGCCACTTCATGGTAAGAGAGAGCATTATTCTGGGGCACAGAGTATTTGCTGATGGTATTGAAGTAGACAGGGCCAAAATCGATGTTATCAATAATCTACCACAACCTACATCAGTGAAAGGGGTAAGAAGTTTTATGGGGAATGCATAATTCTACAAATGGTTTATCCAAGACTTTTCAAAAATAACTAAGTAGCTTTGAACCTTATTGGAAAAGGACATGCCCTTCTAGTTTGACGAAACCTACCTAGGAGCGTTTAAATCGTTAAAGGAAAGACTCATCAGATTTGAACTCATATGTGATGCTAGTGATTTTGCCATTGGAGCAGTGTTGGGCCAAATGAGGGATAAAGTGTCTCACACGATTTACTATGCCAGTAAAACATTGACTGATGCTCAACTTAACCACACCACAACTGAGAAAGAACTGATGGCAGTGGTTTATGCCTTTGATAAGTTCCATTCCTATCTTATTGGAACCAAGGTTATCATGTACACTGATCACTCAGCCAGTAAATACCTTATATAAAAGAAAGATACGAAGCCTATGCTGATTAGATGGGTTCTTTTCCTCAAGGAATTTAATTTGGAGATCTGCGATAAAAATGGGACTGAAAACCAAGTCGCGGATCACTTATCGAGGTTGGAACACCCAACTCATTCGGGAGATGTAGAAACAGACATAAATGACTTCTTCCCGGATGAACATGTAAGACCCCAACTTTTATGTATAAAGAATAATTTTTCTCGAGATATATATTTGAATATTATGGTGTGGATATGATATAATGTTGGAGTTGTGGGTAATATTTGAAAATTTTGCAAAGTAAGCAAGTTGATATAAAATTTTCGTTGTGCCAGGGAATATTCGATTGGTCGGGGAATATTCATTTTAATAGGGAAAATTTATACGATGGCACAGTCATTGGTAGACCCCACAACAGAAGTATTATCGTAGTTAGAAAACGACAGAAATATCTTTTTATAAAAATAACGACGAAAGTTTTACCGTTAAACTATTGAACTAACCAATGGTAAAAGTATAGTAATACGCGTGGTTACATAGTATCACACGGTATTGATTATTGATGCTTACGTGAGAAGTCACTCAGTTATACTCAATTATTGCTACAATAATTGCTGCATAGTATCTTGCGTTATTTGATTCAATTATTGTCATAATATTAATATTTTATATTATTAAATCAATAATTGAGACGACAAAGTTATTCATATTATTATTTACAATATTGACGATGTCTAGAAAGTTCTGTCGAGGAGAGGTTTGGTCACCTAATTGCGCGCCAATAGGGAGAAATCCTTATCGGAAAGCTCCCTCTTTCCTGAGAATGATCTGGTTGTTAAATATTATAAGTTATAATATTAATGATGAATAATTGTTAATAGATTAAAAATGTGTTTATTAAAGATAAATGATTTGTGGTATATATTTATTAAATTTTTTGATATAAATATAGGGATTTATTATGAGGCATTTGTTGTAAGTTTGACGTAGTATTCCATGGGAAGATTTACTAATTTTATGGATCGTCGATGGTGGTTTTAATAGATAACCAATCTGGACCATTGATGATGATTTTAATAATTAATCAATCTGGACCATTGATGGTGGTTGTAATAGTAAATCAATCTAAACCATTGATGGTGGTTGTAATAGTAAATCAATCTGGACCATTGATGGTGATTTTAATAGTAAATCAATCTCGACCATTGATGGTGGTTTTAATAATAAATCAATCTGGATCGTCGGTGGTGGTTTTAATAGTAAAATAATCTAGACCGTCGGTGGTGGTTTTAAAAGTAAATCAATCTGAACCATCGGTTGTGGTTTTAATAGTAATCAATATGAACCGTCTGTTTTAATACCAATAGTAATCAAGCCTTCTTCTAAGGTAAGGGGTATTATTTCTTTTGTATTCATAAGGGATACTATTTTTCGTATTCAACCTTTAATATGTCAGAATAACCTGTCTACGCGGATTACGTACCTTATGACAGGTGAAAATTCATTTGCAGTTTCGTATGTTATTTCTTTTCATATTCTTAAATCTAAACTTACTATGGTAAGTATTGCTTTTATAATCCTTGAAATTAGTGGAAAATCCTTGAGTTTTGCGCTTCATCCAGTATCGTTTCATTGAAATATTGATTTGAACTTTCTTATTAAATATCAATATTTTCATCCCGGGGTACTATTCATGGGTTACTATTCACTCAGTTACCATTTACTAGAATATTATTAACTCAGGTATTCGGGGCACTTTTCATGCCGGGGTACTATTTACTAGTTACTATTCATGGCTTACTATTCACCCAGTTACTATTCACTCAAATATTATTCACTAAGGTATTCGGGGCACTTTTCATGTCGGGATACTATTCACGGGGTACTATTTCCGAAGTACTATTCACAGGGTACTATTCACAAAAAAATTTATTTCTTTTCTGTCTAAATTATTTTTGATACATGGATATTATTCTTGAATTTTACTCTACAAAGTAGTATTATGTTGACAATTTGGACATTATTGAATTCTGGATAAATTAAATTATAAATCTTTAAAAATTTATCCTTTGCTTTCTTTTAATTGAATTCTTATATCATTGTTGTGACGCCCCCAAAATAGGTATACATCACCCATCATGAGTCGCCAAATACGTGGTACAGAATAAAAATACAAACTTAAATATACAACATGAGCTGTGAGTTTTAATACAAATATTATCTTCTAGACAGTATTCAAACTCAAAATAAATCCTCAATACATTTATTATCACACTATTTCATAGAATAGTGAGGACTACTAATGCAATGTCTGGACCATCACTCCGTTCCCTAACTAGTCCCAACTATATTCTAATTTTCTGAAGAGAACAATGAAAGCAAAAGGGTGAGCTCAACTAGCCCAGTAAGAAATATTATGACTAAGATAATGTAGAATAAATTATCGTTAGCCTTCAACAGTGTTAAACTGATAAAATATAATAGACATCAAGTTTAACTGCAGTGGAACAAGCAATCCATTAGAAGAGTCAAGTAGAGCATGATATCTACTATCTTCTACGATTTAAAAGAATTTATCATCAATTTTATTGCTGAGACTCAGCTTAATAAATAATCCACATCATCCCTACACTACGGACAATGATATTCATTAATATCACGACGACAAATTATCCATATAGTACAGGCCAATGATATTCATGTTTTCATCAATGGTCATGACCATGCCAACAACTGTCCATCAATGCACTACGGGCCAATGAGGACTTTTACCATATCATTTGTAATATTACGGTCATGATTATACTGAATAATGCCTGGTCATAATCATACAAAGTCCATCTATGCACTACAGGACACATATGACTTTCAACATAATATAAGCATGAGGATGATGACAATGATATAAGAATTCAATTAAAAGAAAGCAAATGATAAATTTTTAAAGATTTATAATTTAATTTATCCAGAATTTAATAATGTCCAAATTGTCAACATGATACTGCTTTGTGGAGTAAAATTCAAGAATAATATTGTACCAAAAATGATTTGGACCGAAAACGAATCAATTTTTATCATGAATAGTACCCCGGGTGAATAGTACTCGAGTGAATAGAACCCCATGAATAGTACTTTATGAATAGTAACTTGTGAATAGTACTCCGGCATGAAAAAGTTAAAACTTATCAAGAATGCTCAGAATAATATTTTCATAAAAAGATACTAGATGTAACGCAAATTTTAAGGATATTCTACTAATATCATGGAGTATAGAAGCCAAAACTTTAACCAAATGAGTATAGAATTCAAAATCTGTAACGAAATAATATTACTTACATACTACAGAGTATGGAAGAAAATATTATTTTAAGCGAATATTGAACAAAAATAACACCCCTTACCTTGAAAAGAAGAAAATTCCGACTGGTAGGGCGAGGATATTCTTGAAGAAAACTTTCACTGTTTTCTACGCTCAAAGCTTTCTAAAACTCTAAAGAAATAAGCTTAATATTATAGAAGAAGAATTTTCTGATTCTGGTGTGATTTTCAATTTTAACTAAGCATCCTATTTATAGGAGAAAGGAAGGATACTATTTAGAAACGGACTGCACAGTAGTTTCAAAAAAATAATCACGGGCGTCTGACGAATTTTAATTTTTTTTTTGATATTACTATGCAAACACTATGCAGGCACTATGCCAACATTATGCATAATAAAATATAATATATTCTATTTTTCATATAAAACAAAACTTATTATATATATATATATACACACACACACACACACGTTAAACTCTCGTGTACTCCCCCCCAAATCCAAATTTCCAAAGTCACATGTGGGCCCACCTTTATTTTATAAAAAAATACTAAAAAATTTTCTGCCGACTATTTTGAAAAATGGGTAAATGGGGGTCCAACAAATAATTCATAAAAATCCCCTCAACGTTTATTATCATTATTATAATTCACAATATTTAACAACCAGGTTGTTCCCAGGAAAGAGGGGGCTTTCCAATAAGGATTTCTCCCTATTGGCGCGCAATTAGGTGACCAAACCTCTCCTTGACAGAACTTCTAGACATCATCAATATTACAAATAATAATATTAATAACTTTGTCGTCTCAATTATTGATTTAATAATATAAAATATTATACGGATGATACTTTGACAATAATTGAATCAATAATATGAGAGATATGATGCAACAATTACTGTAGCAATAATTGAGTATAACTGTGTGAATTCTCACATAAGCATCAATAATCAATACCGTGTGCTACTATGCAACCACGCGTATTACTGTACTTTTAACACTGGCTATTTCAACAGTTAATGGTAAAACTTCCGCCGTTATTTTCATAAAAATATATTTCTGTCGTTTTCTCATCCCGATAATAATTACGTCGTGGCGTCCAGCAATGATTGTGCCATCATACAAATATTCCCTGCTAAAACGAATATTCTTGACCAATTGAATATTATATAACAACTTGCTTACTTTGCAAAATTCATAAATATTACCCACAACTATAACAAATTCAAACCTTAATATTCAAAAATGATATGTATAAAAAAATTCATCTTTATTCATAAAAGTTGGGGTCTTACAACCTCCCCTTCTTATGAAATTTCTCCCTCAAAATTAGGGTACATACCTGGTATGACGAATATGTGAGGATACCTTGATTTCATTTCTGATTCTAAGTCCTAGGTCATTTCCTCAACATCGTGGTTTCTCCACAAAACTTTGAATTGAGGTATAACCTTGGAGCGTATAATATGTTCCTTCTTATCCAAGATTTTAATAGGTACCTCTTCATACGTTAAATCTTCTGCAATCTCGTCTAGTTCTAATTCAATAATATGGTTCAGGTCTTTCACATATTTACGTAATACAGATATGTGAAAAACATTATGAACACGAGACATACTTGACGGTAAGGCGAGTCTATAGGCCATAGTTCCTACTCGATCGAGGATTAAAAATGGGCCAATGAATCGAGGATTGAGCTTTCCTCTTTTTCCAAATCTCGCAACTCCTTTCAATGGAGCAACACGTAAGAACACATGATCTCCAATATTGAATTTCGCGTCCTTTCGATGAAGATAAACATAACTCTTTTGTCGATCTTGTGAGGTTTTTATACGTTGTTGGATCATTTGAATCTTTTCCGTAGTCATACGTACCAACTCTGGTCCCAACAATGTTTCTTTACCCACCTCATCCCAAACATACTGGAGAACGACACTTGCGTCCATACAATGCCTCGAATGCAGCCATGTCAATACTTGTTTGATAACTATTGTTGTAGGAAAACTCCACCAATGGTAAGAACTTGTCCCAACATCCCTTGAAGTCAAGGACATAGAGTCTTAATAAATCTTTAAGAGTTTGAATAGACCTCTCCGACTGCCCGTCCGTTTGAAGATGATATACCAAACTATTCATAAATCCGTGCCCATAGCTTTTTGCAAACTAACCGAAAACCTTGAAGTGAATCTTGGGTCTCGATCAGAAACAATGGATACTAGCATACCATGCAATCTTATAATCTTATTTATGTACATACGAGCTAGACGTTCAAGTGTATAAGTTTCTCGTATAGGTAAGAAATGAGCAGACTTGGTCAATCTATCAATAATGACCAAAATCGCATATATGCCTTGAGAAACCTTGGGAAGTCCAGTAACGAAATCCATGGTAATGTGCTCCCACTTCCATTTTGGAATTTCAAGTGGCTGCAACGGACCTTTTGGCACTTGATGATCCGCCTTGACTCGTTGACAAGTTAGACACCTTGAGATAAACCCCGCTATCTCTCTCTTCATATTGCTCCACCAAAATGTATGTCAAAGATCACGATACATTTTGGTACGCCTAGGATGGATTGCAAATGGTGTGTTGTACGCCTCCATCATGATTTTATACTTCAAGTCAGAATCGTTAGGAACATAAAGTCTGGAGTTTACTCGAAGTATTCCTTCTTCATCGATTCTTTCTTCCGAAATAGCACCTTCTTGTACTTTATTCCTCTTACGCATCAGCTCCAAGTCTGTAGCTTGAGCAACTTTAACTTTATCGATTAAAGTCGGTTCTACTCGTATATTTGCCATCATCACTATCGACGTTGGGATTTTTATTTGTCCCTTTTCGTTACTTGTTCTTTGGTGTTCTCATGTTAGGTGAGATTTGTTTGAAAAAATAAGTGAAAAAGGTCCGACATGTGTAATGTCGACGATGGACTGTTAAGAGTCGCCAATTGGTGTTTTTAACTAGTTGCACCAACGTAACCTAAACAGGTTTGCACATTGACCCAGTGATGTTACACTGCTAAACAGGTCTGTGAAACCAAGATTAATTTGAGTTCGGGGGCTTGATTATGCGGAGGGAAGGTGTTAGGCACCCCCCGACATCCGTGTTGCCACGGTGACCACCACTTTTCAAGAAACTGTTATATGAATGTGTGTGTGTGTGGATCAATGTGCAATTATTTGTAAGTAGTGCGAAGCCTCATTCGCACCTATATACAAAGGGTTTGAATTTATATAAAAATTCAGTTTTAAGCAAGATATAGCAATGATGTTTTATAAAAGAGGTTTTTCAAACCCTGTGCTCAATAGGAATTGAGACCTTTTCATACTTCCATTTTATTATTAAATGTTTGACTGGTTTACTTTTATTTTCGAGATGCGAGGCATCTTCAAGAAAATAATATACAGCAGTGCCGAAATCCTCATGGGCATGACATCCATCCAAGGAAATTCAGACATCGTAAATAATGTAAAGCTACTTACAGCTAATAATGTCCATCACGAGAACCGAATCTAGATTCAGTAGATTGAATCTGTGATCACATGATTCCTAGGCTCACATGATGCCGCAGATTTATATAAAAGGTAAGTAGTTATATATACTATATATATATATATATATATATATATATATATATATATATATATATATACATGATCAACCACCATGAAGCACCTCCATGGAGGATCGAAATGTAAATATATAAAAGTGGAATATATATATATATATATATATATATATATATATATATATATATATATATTTGGACATTATTAACCAACACGAAGTACCTCCATGGGGATCGAAATGTAAATAAAACAATAAATGCGATCAACCACCACGAAGTAAACTCCAGGCGGGACTAAATGTAAATGAAGCGGTAAAAAGGCTTCAAGTAAACTCGGGCAGCATAAATGTAAATGTATATATATATATATATATATATATATATATATATATATAGCGAAGAAAGCTAACGGATATAAAACCCGAGGCTCATCGGATATGTCCGACAACAATATATATATATAAATATATATATAAAAGCAATAAACGCTCCGAATGTAAAATTCAGGCTCATCGGACATGTCCGATAAAAATATATATATATAAATAATAAACTCTCCAGATGTAAAATCCAGGCTCATCAGACATAGTCTGACAACAGTTTATATATATAAGTATATATATATATATATATATATATATATATATATAAGTAAGTAAACACTCAGGACATATAAGTTCAGGCTCAATCGAGGCATAACTCGATAATGTTAGTCCATATATAAAATATATACATATATAAGTATATATATACAGACAGAAATGAAAACCATGGACCGAAGTCCGGGCATACGCACACAACACGACTCTCAATGTGTAGAATAGTGTGTGCAAAGATGAAGAGAAAGGCTTTATAAAGTGTGAGAAGGCTTACAGTGGGCTGCCAAAGTAGGCTTCTATGACTCTAGATGGATAAACACTCAGCTCCCCCTGCTAAAATGTAGCTATATGTGAGCTAACATGTGTTTAAAATGAGGAAAAACTCAATATAGGGTGTTTGTAGAGCAAATTGGACAAGGCTTCCTCGCCTTTTCTTTATTCAAAATGGCCACCCCAAGCCCTCTATTTATAGAGGGGGGAGCCACAGATTAACCTGCGGGTGCCTGGGGTACCCTAGGCTCCGCGGGTCCCACTGTCTCAAAGTACGTGCACTCATGCACTGTGAGGTCCGCTCAAACTTGCAAAACTTTAATCTGAGTATCCAAAAGAGGTGTAGAAGACCATCTTCGGACTGATTTTGTTGAGAGTTATGCAATGACATGGGATTAGAAGTTGTACGAAGTCAGGAAGAGGGGACTATGCCCATGGTCTTCAAGCTTCAAATTCTATCTGGTGTTCTGCCACGCGTAATAGTCACTCGGGATTGGAACTCCTTGGCATTGTGGGACATTGTTGTATGTATGTATGAAGTTTTGAGACGGCGCGTTGGGATTGAGGTGGCAAGATGACCTTTTGACTCCTCACCGCGGTTATCTCCGATTTGAGCTAGTAGCAGACGTTGCTCAGGGTTACATTTGAGATTGGACTGCTGCAAGTGTTTGAATTCCGAAAGGTCATCTGTGATGTGCCTGTCTTACTAGTGTTATCTCCGGGTCTTAGGTATGAGTGCCTCAGCAGGAGGTCTGAGATTGAAGCTGATTGCATGCATTTGAAACAAGCATTTTTGGAGTTATCGCCGGAACTGCAACAACATTCCTTGGGGTTATCGCCAAGGATGAAACTTGGGGTTATCTCTGAGGTTGGAATTGATACTCCCGGTGTGTGTTCTGGGGTTAAAATTGAACTTTCGATAGTATCTGGAATGGATGTGAGCTGTCTTCCAGGGTTATCTTCGAAAGACGAATCTACCCTCTTACAATGTTAGTAACAGTTGTGCAAAAAATTTTGAGTGTCTACAATCACGTGGGTCCCTAGAGTCTTTAACTCTATCTCCATCCTTTGTAATTCATACAAAATGGGCCTTTGCGTTGACAATATTTCACTTGTACCCGCATATGATCTTCTACTAAATGCGTTAGCTACTACGTTTGCTTTTCAAGGATGGTACTGAATGGTATGATCGTAATCTTTCAACAGCTCAAGCCAACGTCTCTGCCACATGTTGAGTTCCTTTTGAGTGAAGAAATATTTAAGGCTTTTATGATCCGTATAGATCTCCACCTTCTCTCAATACATGTAATTCCTCTAGATCTTTAGTGCAAAAATAACTGCTGCTAACTCTAGATCATGCGTAGGATAATTCCTCTCATATTCTTTGAGTTGTCGAGAAGCATAGGCTATGAGTTTCCCCTGTTGCATGAGAACACATCCTAACCCTTTGCCTGAAGCATCACTGTAGATGACAAATCCCTCCGAGCCAGATGGTATTGTCAGAACAGGTGCTGAAATGAGTCTTCTCTTGAGTTCTTGAAAACTCTTCTCACATTCCTCGCTCTAACCGAATTTTGTATCTTTCCGAGTCAGATGAGTAAATGAAGTAGCGATTCGAGAAAACCCTTCTATGAATCTCCGATAATAACCAGCTATGCCGAGAAAGCTACGTACTTTGGTCACTGATTTAGGTTGCTCCAAGCTTTGAATTGCTTTAATCTTTGCTGGGTCAACAGATATTCCATGACTTGATACTACGTGCCCAAGGAATACTACTTCCTCAAGCCAGAACTCACATTTCTTCAACTTGGCATATAACTTGTTCTCACAAAGCTTTTGGAGTATCAACATCAAGTGTTGCTCATGATCATCACGACTTTTGGAGTATATGAGGATGTCATCAATAAAGACAACCACAAAATGATCCAAATATTCCTTGAATAATCGGTTCATCATATCCATGAAGGCATCAGGAGCATTAGTCAATCTTAAAGACATGACTAGGAATTCAAAATTCCCGTACCGAGTTCTGAAAGCCATCTTTGGAATGTCATCGGTTTTAATCTTTAAGTGGTGATATCCGGAACGAAGATCAATCTTTGAAAAGAATTTGGCGCCTTGTAACTGGTCAAACAAGTTATCAATACAAAGTAACGGGTACCTATTTTTGATAGTGACATGGTTCAACTCCCGATAATCAATACAAAGTCGCATACTCCCATCTTTCTTCTTCACGAATAGAACAAGAGCACCCTAAGGAGACGATTCAGACGAATGAAACCCGATGTCTAAAAAATTTTCGTAGTTGGGTCTTTAACTCACGAAGTTCAATAGGAGCCATTCGATATGGGGCTTTGGAAATGGGTTTTTGTACCGGGTTTAAAGGTCGATACAAAATTCAATTTCACGCCTGGGTAGGCAGGAAGTTTTCAAGGAATACGTCAGGAAATTTATTAACAATAGAAATATCATTCAAAACTTACGTATTTTTGTTTAAATCCGTGACATGAGCTAAGAAAGCTTGACATCCATTTTTCAATAAACGAATAGCTTTATGGCTTGAGATGACAGTGATTGATTTTAATCGTTTGGTTGCTTAAATTCGCATAATAGGTTGGTTAGAAATATGAAAGCTAACAACCTTATGAAAATAATCAATTTTTGCATGATGAGTAGTTAACTAATCAATCCCTAGAATTACGTCAAATGCAAGTATTTTCAATGAAATAAGATTGATAGGTAATGTGAGGGTACCAATTTGAAGCAAACAAGACATGTAAACAGTGGATGTAATGAAGGTTTCTCCCAACGAAGTTTCAACAGATAAGTCAAAGTCTAATTTCTCTGGAATCTAATTTAAACGTTAAGCACAAGTAGGAGAAATAAAAGAATGGGTAGAACCGGTATAAAATAAGGTATAGACTTCACTAGAGTTTATGATTAGCTTACCAGTGATGACCTCGTTTGGGTTCCTTGCTTTCTGGGAGATCACGACAAACGCTCTCCCTTGAACTACTGGTTTTGACTTTTTTGGGACGACTTTTGGTGCCTCCATCCCAGCTGGACTTGACTTCCCTAAATGACAAAATCGAGCTAGGTGACCTTCTCTTCCACAATTGTAACACGTTTTGGACTGCTGCGCACTGTGACGAACGAATTATTTGAGTTGTGATTCTGGGGATAGAATCCTTGTAAGTAGGGAAGGATGTAACAATTCGAAAATTCAAATTGTAATATTAAATATTTATTGAATTATATAAATATTTATTTGATGTGTTTATTATTGAAGTTGATGAAATAATTTTTTTATTATTGATGTGGTTATTATTATTAAATATTTATGAATTAAATTTATTCGATAATATTCTAAACTAATTTGGTTTATAATTTAGAGAGTTGTAATATAACATGAGATGTTATATTGTTGTTTTAATTTAATAATTATAGTGATATGTTAATTTATTAAATAAAATTATAATGAGTTTATAATTTTGTGATATTTGGATTAGGTGGAAAAATTTGTTTAGTATGTTGTAATTGGTTATTTAACTAATGTTGAATATGGAGGTATAAATATGAGATTTTAAACTATAGTGTAAGTGGTTTATTAAAATAAAATTAAAGTAATTTTAATTGATTTAACCAAACAAGGCTTAAAATATTAAGTCTTTATTTTAAAGACTTTTTGACAAACAAGCCTTATGGCTTTTAGATTTCTGATTTTAAATAAAATAAATAAAATAAATTAAAATAATAAATATAATATATTTATGTTATATACATTAGTAACTGAAATTGCAATTAGTAATAGTATTAAGGTTTATCAGTTTTTTTTCTTTGCGCTAAAGTGCTAGCTAGACTACGTAACTTGGTATTTGGCTTAAGCTAAGAACTAAGAAGAGATAAGAGTCTGGGAATTTATAGAGCATGACAGAGTGAAACTTGAGAGAGATTGAGAGGAAGCTTAAGGATTTCAAAGCTAATTCAGTGGTGTTTGCAAGGAATTATTACGCTAATTGAAGGTATTTTCCCTAATTATATATGAATATTCATATATGAGCCTATGACAAAATTTTATATACTCTGTGATTTCAAATTTTTTGAATTGTTGTTATACAATGGGTTACTTGTGATTATATGAGTTTATGATGATTAGAGGTAGTGCTTAAATGAGAATTGCATGCTAAATTTGTTTGACAGTTGGAAGAAATAATGTCAGTATAAGTATTTCTTATGTAGCTTATGTAAGTAACAACTATGATGATCAATTTAGTGTGTGAAATTGAACTGTGACTATGTTAGTTAGTTTGTTAAGAGTTACAGAGAACTTAGTTCAAAAGAATCAAATTGGTGTATCATTATGATTACAGTGTTCATTGTGTTAAGAAATATCAAAAATGGAGTTTTTGGTTTTAAAATATGTTATTCCAGTATTTAATTTTTCTAGAATTATGGTTTAAGTTGTGTTAATTTAGTATTTGTATGCTTGGTGAAGTTTATGTGTAATTTTCATAAGTTATACATGTTAATTGGTGTTAGAAATTAAGACATAGTAGCTTAGTTTTGTTTCTGGTTTTGGGTGTTCTGTAATTCGGAGCCCCAGCGCCAAATTTTGCGCCCCAATGCCAAAAATAGGCCAGAAGTTCGCACCCCAACGCTGGAATTCGCGCCTTGACGCTGGAATTCGCGCCCCAGCGCTGGAAAAGTGGTCTAGGTCGGACAGTTTTGACCTCCTGTAGTAAAATGGCCATAACATTTTCATACGAACTTTGATTGAAGTGATTCAAGATGATTCGAAAAGAGGACGAATAGGCCTATAACTTTTATTCTTTAAGGTTTTCAATTTGAAGTCGATATGAATGGTTAAACGGGCCATCTTTAGGACTGTTGTGTATTTGGAGCCAATCGGAGGGCGTCGGGATGCGTGAATGCTAGTGCAATCCTTTGTTTGTTCGTATAACTTAATGATAACGTGTTGGACATGTAATATGATGTTATATCAAGTTGTTAATGTGTATGTGGTGCAATGACATGATCACTTAAGTAGTTGTAATAAAGCCAAAAAGTAATGTTCATGAAAAGATGAGATATTATTTAAACTTAAACTTAGTTAGTAGCTATATTAAAAGTAAGAAAGCAACTCATGAAGGTAATGTTAGTGTAACTAATGTGTATTGTCAATACATATGGTATGTGTAGGACTTGGGGTGAACGTGAGTAGTGATTGTTTAACCTACGCACGAGGCAAGTTCCCTAACTTTTGCTACTTTATTATTCAGCAAGGTTACTTTTCACTGTTATGTTATACTTATGCAAATTCTCTATTTCTAATCTCTTGTTTAACGATTTATTGTCATGCAAGTTCTTTAACCCTCATTTATTTTTGAGCAAGTTCGTTAATCTTTGTTTATTTATTCCAATCGAGATTACCTTGGTTATTCAAAGTCTGTACTCATTTATTGTTGAGCAAGTTAGTTAATCTTTATCTCTTTATTCAAAATCTGTATTATTATTGTAAGAAGTGTGTTTATTCAGCTACTAATAATTATTGTTTGATCTTCGTTCTTCAATATCATTGTACTATCTTACGTTATTGTACCGAACTCTAAGTTGCTTAACGATTCTTTACCAATTCAACTAATCCTTAGTTGATGAATGTTCTAAACTCTAAATTACCCTTGAAGTCTACCCAAACCAAACTTCCTTTGGTTTTTTTATGTACTCACACAACTTTGAAAGCATGTTGTCAATGATAACATTTGTTCAACTTAGAAATTGTTAATACTTTAGCCCTTATTGATTCATCGATATACCTTGTTCATGAAGATATTATAATCAAACCCTTGAATAGTTATTGGTTCCTATCTGATTCAACCAGTACTTGGTTGACGAGCGTTCTAAAAATCTAGACTTCCTTTGAAGTTAATTCCCAACCAAACTTCCTTTGGTTCGGAACCTGATAATCTAAGTTGAGATGAACAACCCTATATCAGGGGATTATTTTAGAGCTACGCAATAGCATTAAAATGTTTGCGCAATATATAGTACAAGGGCTGATCACCTGGAGTACGGAATGATGGTCCATATAGTCATTTAGACTGTTAAAGGTTACAGATAGAAACAACTGTGAACCTTGGACATAGATGATGATTATAGTCTTTTAGACTGTTAAAGGTTAAAATAGAAATACTTGTAAACCTAGAATAGAGTTCGTGGTCTTGTGACCCTCAATATATTCTTTGATGTTGTTATCTATTTTTAACTTAAACGTTCATTATTCCTTTGAACTCATAGCTGTTGAATTAAATGTTCTTGTTCCGGTAAGAATACTTTACCATTGAAAGCTCAGTTAATTGTCATTCATAAAATGTTATTGTATATCATCCTTCTTGTGGGCAATTGTTTGCTCACTCTTGCACAAAACAATGCAGATGAAGTTACGAAGTTTGAAAAGCTTTATACAAGAAAGGGTAAGGACAAAGTGCTTGATTAGACGACAACATTTAATTTATATTTTATTTATGAAGCTTATGTAATAGATTTAGTTATAATCATGTTTTAATTTTCCACGAATGATTGTAGTAAAGGTTAGATGACTTGGGATTTATTTTAGATGATGTAACCCTTTGGTGGGAGATTTATTGTTTAAGCTTTTGAGTTTAATTTTATCCTTTGTTTATAAGTAGTTAGTTATGATTTATTTGGATAGTGAACACCAAATCTGTAGGGTTGAAGTGCTCGGATTTGGGGGTGTCACACGCACAGTTTGGACTGATATGTCCCTCACCTCCGTATTTGAAGCATATGATAGGTGGTTGTTCTCCTTCCTTAACAACGGGTTCTGATGCTGACGTCTTTCCATCATTG
This sequence comes from Panax quinquefolius, assembly GCA_020205615.1. Lineage (NCBI taxonomy): Eukaryota > Viridiplantae > Streptophyta > Magnoliopsida > Apiales > Araliaceae > Panax > Panax quinquefolius. The sequence goes on from CM035152.1 coordinate 74,761,426, forward strand.
TTGAATCTCCTCTTCTTGAAATGTCCACTTTTATTGTCTTGGCCACGATTACCACCGAAGTGGTTACCATTTCTAGCATGTTGATTCCCTCCACGTTTGTTGTCACCGCTTCGATGACTGCTACCACTAGTATTATCGACTTGTCGGCTGCTCTCTCTTGGTTGGATTGACTCATTATCACGCTCCAATAACTGCGCCTTATTTACAACATTTGAATACAAACACAGTTTGTGAGAGATAAGGTATTGATGTATCTCGGGTTTCAAACCTCTTAGAAACATCCGTGTCATTCTCTCTTCATTATCAACTAAGTGGGATGAAAACCAGGACAACTCGACAATCTTGACTTCGTACTGCGACACAGTCATGTTGTTTTTCTCCAGTTTAATGAAATCTACCTCTTTCATGTGATGAATACTTTCGGGAAAGTACTTATCATTGAACAGTTCTTGGAACTTCTCCCAAGTCATCTTTAGTGTGGCAGGTTGAATACGCTTTACAGATTCCCACCAGTAATCTGCCTCTCCTCTCAACATAAAGGTGGCAAAGGGAACCTTTTGCTCCTTGGAGCATCCCAAGACGTCAAATATCTTGGTGATCTGCTTTAGCCACGTCTCTTCCTTAAGTGGTTTTGGATCTCCAATAAACTCCGGTGGTCCCAGCTCCTTGAACTGCTTAGCGGTGACCGTCCGAGAGTTTCCAGTGTTTCCACCTACATTTTGGATAGGAGATGCTCTCTCCTGATGTTGCATGAATTGCATAAAGCCTTTGAACATTCCATCGTTCATCATTTGATCAGTGTTGTTGTTTAACTGAGGATTATTGTCTTCCTGTTGCACAGCATCCTGGGTATTAATCTGTGGTGACTCAACGGTCTCCCGTGCTCCATTGCTATTCTCAACATTCTCGGATGTCATTTTCAAATACTGCCACAAAAAAGGGTTAATTGACATACCACATATTATCCCTATACTCTGACCGACCAATTAAATTCCAAATAAACTTAGGTAGGTCATACTAGCGAAGGAATTCCTTGTCTCTCCCCTCCTAGTTCTTGTCTCACATCTCAGCCAGGGATCATATCCCTAAGCTTTGATACCAACTATGACGCCCCAAAATAGGTATACATCACCCATCTTGAGTTGCCAAATACATGATACAGAATACAAATACAAACTTAAATATACAATATGAGTTGTGAGTTTTAATACAAATATTATCTTCTAGATAGTATTCAAACTCAAAATAAGTCCTCAATACATTTATTATCACACTATTTCACAGAATAGTGAGGACTACTAATGCAACATTTGGACCGTCACTCCGTTCCCCGACTAGTCCCAGCTATATTCTCATTTCCTGAAGAGAACAATAAAAGCAAAAGGGTGAGCTCAACTAGCCCAGTTAGAAATATTATGACTAAGATAATGCAGAATAAATTATCGTTAGCCTTCAACATTATTAAACTGATAAAAAACAATAGACATCAAGTTTAACTGCAGCGGAACAAGCAATCCATTAGAAGAGTCAAGTAGAGCATGATATCTATTATCTTCTACGATTTAAAAGAATTTATCATCAATTTTATCACTGAGACTCAACTTAATAAATAATCCACATCATCCCTACAACACGGCCAAGGATATTCATTAGTATCACGACCACAAATTATCCATATAGTACGGGCCAATAATATTCGTGTTTTCATCAATGGTCATGATCATGCCAACAACTGTCCATCAATGCACTACGGGCCAATGAGGACTTTTACCACATCATTTGTAACATTACGGTTATGATTATACTGAATAATCCCTGGTCATAATCATACAAAGTCCATCTATGCACTACAGGCCACATATGACTTTCAACATAATATAAGCATGAGGATGATGACAATGATATAAGAATTCAATTAAAAGAAAGCAAAGGATAAATTTTTCAAGATTTATAATTTTATATATTCAGAATTTAATAATGTCCAAATTGTCAACATGATACTGCTTTGTGGAGTAAAATTCAAGGATAATATTGCACCAAAAATGATTTGGACCAAAAACGAATCAATTTTTATCATGAATAGTACCCCGGATGAATAGTACTTGAGTGAATAGTACCCCATGAATAGTACTTCGTGAATAGTAACCCATTAATAGTACTCTGGCATGAAAAAGTTAAAACTTATCAAGAATGCTCAGAATAATATTTCCATGAAAAGATACTGGATGAAACATAAATTTTAAGGATATTCTACTAATTTCATGGAGTATAGAAGCCAAAACTTTAACCAAATGAGTATAGAATTCGAAATCTGAAACGAAATAATATTACTTACATACTATAGAGTATGGAAGAAAATATTATTTTAAGCGAATATTGAACAAAAATAACATCCCTTACCTTGAAAAGAAGATTATTCTGACTGGTAGGGCAGAGATATTCTTGAAGAAAACTTTCACTGTTTTCTATGCTCAATGCTTTCTAAAACTCTAAAGAAATAAGCTTAATATTATAGAAGAAGAATTTTCTGATTCTGGCGTGATTTTCAATTCTAACTAAGCATCCTATTTATAGGAGAATGGAAGGATACTATTTAGAAATGGACTGCACAGTAGTTTCATAAAAATAGTCACGGGCGTTTGACGAATTTTAAATTTTTTTTTTTTGATATTACTATGCAAATACTATGCATGCACTATGCCAACACTATGCATAATAAAATATAATATATTCTATTTTTCATATAAAATAAAACTTATTATAATATATATATATATATATATACGCTAAACTCCCGTGAACTCCCCCCTCCCCCAATTCAAATTTCTAAAGTCACATGTGGGCCCACCTTTATTTTATAAAAGAATACTAAAACATTTTCTACCGATTATTTTGAAAAATAGGTAAATGTTGGTCCAACAAATACTTCATAAAAAATCCCCTCAATGTTTATTATCATTATTATAATTCACAATATTTAACAACCAGGTCATTCCCAGAAAAAAGGGGGCTTTCCAATAAGGATTTCTCCCTATTGGCGCGCAATTAGTTGACCAAACCTCTCCTTGACAGAACTTCTAGACATCGTCAATATTGTAAATAATAATATCAATAACTTTGTCGTCTCAATTATTGATTTAATAATATAAAATATTATACAGATGATACTGTGATAATAATTGAATCAATAATATGAGGGATATGATGCAGCAATTACTGTAGAAATAATTGAGTATAACTGAGTGACTTCTCACATAAGCATCAATAATCAATACCATATGCTACTATGCAACCACGCGTATTGCTGTACTTTTAACACCGGTTATTTAAGTTAACGGTAAAACTTCCGCCGTTATTTTCATAAAAAGATATTTCTGTCGTTTTCTCATTCCAATAATAATTACGTTGTGGGGTCCACCAATGATTTCATTGTGCCATCATACGAATATTCCCTGCTAAAATAAATATTCCCCGACCAATTGAATATTATATAACAACTTTCTTACTTTTCAAAATTCATAAATATTACCCACACAACTATAACATTATAAAAAATTCAAACCTTAATATTCAAAAATGATATTTATAGAAAAATTTGTCTTTATTCATAAAAGTTGGGGTCTTACAATTATCATCATCCTCATGTTTATATTGTGATGAAAGTCATCTTCAGCTTACGTGCATAGATGGACTGTTTATTGGTATGATTATGACCAGGGATAATTCAGTATGATCATGACCATTGATGATTACACAAATATTCTTGGTCCGTAGTGAAAGTAGTATGCACACAAGCCAATCATGTTTGATGATAAAGCATATACTTTGTAACAATCTTATTCATAAAAAGTATTAATTATTAAAGGCTTTTAATTATCTACATGATGCTGTTTTATAATATGTGATAAACCCATAGTTTTAAGCAATGCTTTTAGAATAATGATGATGATCATTCTAATGAGATCTAAATCCTTAGAAAGCTTAAAACTAAAATAGTTCCCAATCATTGGATTACTAAATTGGGGATTAGTGAATCCGGATAGATTGGTACATACGTTGCTTGCTCATTGGATGAGGATGATTGATCTCATGATCATTTATGTGGAGACACTAAAGCAAGTATGTAGGTGCTTATTAGAGAATAAGTTCACTGAACGTGGCTCGCTAAGGAATACCTAATGGAGTTTTATTTGCCTGTCAATAGGAATTCCTGTAGTGATAATAGTACAAATGATCCTTGGACTTGAGATCATAATAGTATCTTGTGTATGATGAGTTATACTTTGACTTATTCCTTAAGACCCTTAGGGTATATCAAAGGGTATGCTTGGGTATAATAAGTTGTATATGGAGATAATGTATGATCAATAAAGAATCTACCACTTCTAATAAAAGAAAAGAAATGTCCTATGTGATTCGATAAATGACAACCCAGTAGTCCTTGGGGTTAAGGCAAGAATGAAATTAGAAAGGAGTTTCTAATTTGCATTATTTGGAGTTGTGCATTTAAGGATCGAAATACATATAATTAAATAAAATAAGACTTGATGATGAATTCCATGCCTTATATTTAATTGGGACATTGTATGGTGGAAGGATTGAATTTGCGGTAACTATTTACTCAAAGGTTCTTTAATGATTAATGTTGAAATCTATATTATCCGGAAAGTCGTTGATCGCTAGGGAGGCTTATCCCTATTGTAGAATAAATATTATTTATTTAAATAAATTAATTGTTTAATTTATTTATTTAAATAAGATTAGAATTGTTCTAATTAATTTATTCACAACCTAGGTTTAATATGGAGAACCTAAAGGGTCACACCACCAAAAGGAAGAATAATTATTTAAGAAGTTAATGACATAATCGTAATAATATGTTATGTATATTTAATTTAATCTATGGTGATAGAATAAATTAAATAGCTTAATATTTATTATTTAATATTTTAGAAATATTAAATATAAATTAATAAGAGGAGTCTTATTAATATTATTACAATTATTATTATTATTTTAATTTCTAAAAGAGTTTAGAAATTAATTTAATATAAGTACTCTCATTTATTCCTAATTGGATTAGGAAGGAAAATTAGTTAAAGGAGTTTAATTAATTATCCCTAATAAGATTAGGGAGCTTAATTAATTAAAAGAATTTAATTAATTAAATAAATCTCAATTCCTTAATTGTTAAGGTGGGTTGCCCACATCTATAAATAAGAGGAGTCTTATTATGGGTGAGGGGTAGTTAACTTTACAACTACGTAATAATTCCAATTAGTTGAGAGATACGCCTTTTTCTATAGAGATAGGAAAAACTAGGGTTTGAGCCAATACCCCTTCTTCTTGAAAATTCTTTTTCCTTGGTGGATCACCTCTAGAGGCCAAACACATGGGTGGCTAACGTTGATCAAAGGAAGGAACCAAACCCGGTGGATTCAAGGAGATCGCGGAGAAGTAGGAGGTGAACTCGTACCTGAGGAAGCTCGTTTCTACAAGGGTATGATTTCATAATTTCTTATTCTTCGTTTAATTAATAATTGTGCATAAAGGGTGATCCGGGTATATGGTTTGTAAAATTTTAAACTCTGATTTTTACTCGCTTCCGCACTTTTATGCAATTTGATTGCGCACATGAATATTACAAACCAAACACGTAGTGCATGAATAATTTGTGGACGTGATACTAATGAATATCCTTGGCCCGTAGTGCAGGGATGATTCGATGATGTGATTTATTTATTAAGCTGAGTCCTAGCGATAAAGTTAATGATAAACTTTTTAAATCACAGAAGATAGTAGATATAATGCTCTACTTGACTCTTCTAATGGATTGTTTGTTCCGCTGCAGTTAAACTTGTTGTCTATTATATTCTATCAGTTTAACATTGTTAAAGGCTAATGATAACTTATTCTGCTTTATCTTAGTCATAATATTTCTTCTTGGGCTAGTTGAGCTCACCTTTTACTTCCATTTGTTCTCTTGTGAAATGAGAACGAGCGTAACTAGTCGGGAAGCGGAGTGATGGTCCAAGAGATGGTGTTATAGTAGTCATCACTATTCTATAAAATAGTGTAACCATAAATGTAATGAGGACTCCATTTGAGTTTGGATATTGTCTAGAAGACAATATTCGTGTAAAAACTCTCAGCTCATGTTGGTATAATTAAGTTTGTTTTTGTATTCAGTACCATGTATTTGGCGACCCATGATGGGTGATGTATACCTATTTTGGGGGCATCACAGTTGGTATCAAAGCTTAGGGATATGATCCCTGGCTGAGATGTGAGACAAGAACTAGGAGCGGAGAGACGGGAATTCCTTCGCTAGTATGACCTACCTAAGTTTATTTGGTATTTAATTGGTCGATCAGAGTATAGGGATAATATGTGGCATGTCAATTAACCCTTGTTTTGTGGTAGTGTTTGAAAATGACATTTGAAAATGTTGAGATAAGCAATGAAGCACATGAGACCGTTGAGTCACCAATGATCAATATCCAGGATAATGTGCAACAGGAAGATAATAATCCTCAGGTAAACAACAACACCGATCAAATGATGAACGATGGGAAGTTCAGAGTCTTTATGAAACATCAGGCGAGAGTAGCTCTTTTTCAAAATGCAGGTGGAAACACTGGCAACTCTCGGATGGTCACTGCTAAGCAGTTCAAGGAGCTGAGACCAATGGAGTTTTTGGGAGAGCCTAAACCACTTAAGGCGGAGACGTGGATAAAGTAGATCACCAAGATATTTGATGTCTTGGGATGTTCCGAGGAGCAAAAGGTTTCCTTTTCTACCTTCATGTTGAGAGGAGAGGCAGATTACTAGTGGGAATCAATAAAACGTACTTAGCCAGCCGCACTCAAAATATCTTGGGAAAAGTTTCAAGAACTATTCAACGACAAGTACTTTCCTGAAAGTATTCATCACATGAAGGAGGTGGAGTTTATCAAGTTGGAGTAAAAAAATATGACCGTGTCGCAAGATCACCAAGATATTTGTACAAGGTGTTAGAATATATGAGGCCTTGTGCCATAATGTGAACACTTCGGTGTTTCTATGATATAAACTGTTCTGTGATTGAACTGTTCAATATGAGCATGTTTTGTTTATACATGAACCGTTATTGTTAAGTCTGTGCTATTGATTCTATCCAGATAGAATGTGTATGAAAGAAAGTAGAGAATAAAATTATTTCAAAGTGAATGTGATTAATGTTTTAAAATGATAGGAATCGAGATTATTCCTATTATTCAAGATGCTTCATAACCTTTGTTCGGTTATTGAAGTCTTAAAAGAATGTTTAAATTCTTGAAGTTGTTTGTTCAACTGCTATAACTTGCTGGGCAATTAAATGCTCACACTTGCTTTAAATAAAAACATTTTCAGTGAACGATGTTAGAAGGAACTTAAGGATCCCGTAAAGATCAAGCTGATCGGTATCCAGAAGAAGTATCATTCATTATATGAATGAGCGTGAAGATCAAACGAAGACTTGTAATATAGAATGATAGAATTAAACTATAGAATAGTTTAATGAATGATTATGTATCCTTGGTGGCGGATAAAAGTCACTCGTACAAGATGTAAAGAATAATGTAATTATCATTATTTGTATTGGAAGAGGTTATAAGGTTTTAGAACCTGGGATTTGAGGATATATGTTGTTATATTTAGCTATATAATGATGTATGTTTGGAAGAAGATGGGATCGTGACGTACGGAATCCGGGTGTGAAAATAGACCTGATGTCGGTGCGTTACAGGTTGGTATCAAAGCTGATAGGTTATAAATCTTAGGTATGAGTACCTAGGACTATAATCGTAGAGAGAAGGATAAGAAGATCACCACGTGATCATAGTAAATCGTAGTAATAGACGAGCTATTAAACGATGAATGATTTATAGCTAATGCTATGAATGAATGGCACTACGAAGGAGTACGGGAAGAATAACTTAGATTGAGTTGTAAAGGATAGCATACGAATTAAAGAAAATTTGTATTAAGTAAAGAGAAAGTTAGAAGTTGTAAGATTTTAATTGAGGACTCACGTGATAGCTGAGATGTATGAATCTTTGTATGGGCAGAGGTTTGTGCTTGGTGTAACAACTGCTCAATTTGTTACAGTGATAATCATTGAAATTGGTCACGCTATCAAGATGTATATGATGAGAAGGTGAATCTTTTCTCATGTATATGCTTGATAGGTAGAAAACGAGAAGGTAGGTACGAGTTCTTGAAACTCATACTTATGGTAAGTTTGTAACTCATAATTATATGGTATGTTTTTGAACTCCTTAGCGAATGGACACCTATGGTCTGTCTGGGATAGTTCTTAAACTCATATTATCGTGTAAAGTTCCTGAACTCATAATGTGTGGTAAGTTGATGGACTGTACTAAGGTATAGGAAGGTGTAGACTGAAAATGAGTTATTTTCAGTAGGCTTAGCATTGAAGGTGCTAGAAAAGATTAAGTATTGTCATAAGTAAGACAATGAAGGAAGATGGAGAATAGAATATTCCAAGTCATCTATCTATGCTAGATTTCGAAGTTTATTGAATTTGTGCTTATGTGTGCGCATTTTGAAAATGAAAGAATTGGTTCAATTTTTAGAACAAATGGATTTTAAAAAGAACTATTCTTGGTATGTCTATGCTAATTGATTTGGCTAGACAAAAATTGATTTGAAATATCAAAATGAATTTTATATCATTTGTGCATTTTATGCAAGGATGGTAAAAGGATGGAGTTATTAATGCAATTGAACCTGGTGTTGGAAGTGATCTTAGGATCAACAACCCGCTATGGTATGATGTATAATGATGAAGTCATAAACTGACGAAGTCCTCAACGTACTGCGAAAAGTGCGGTATCATGACGTCATAAAACGTATTGATGTATTGTAAAAGAATTTAAAAAAGTAGTCGATGTCAAGAGAGTTGACTAGATGAATGTTTCAAGTTGATGTCCAATTTATTGGTATGGTCGAAGCTACTTGATTTGGCTAAGATGAATGGTATGTCATGTTATAAGAAAATCAAGCTTTCTTTGAGAACTTGTGCCAAACCAAATTGTTTTGGTGCGGAATCTAATGATTAAGTCTGAGGTGAACATACCATGAAATGGGGTTATATGATAGGTTGATCACCTATGTATAGAAGAGGTAGTTTACCTTCTTTGTGATTGTAAACTTACCGTGTAAGAAGGGTTTACGGTGAAATACTATTAAACCTAGTAAGAGTTCATGGTCGATTTGACCCCTCAGCAAAAGTATGAAATGTTTTAAAGGAATCCTTATATTCCTAGTTATTCCTTTCACTTCATGATTCATGATTAGTTATGAAGGGTAGGGAATGTATGAAAGATAAGAACTTCTTTGAAGAGAGGTTGAGAAGATGAGTAAGATAAAATTTTGAGGACGAAATTCTGTGAAGAAAGGGTGAATGTGATGACCCGGGTAATGGGTGTGGTTTTAAGAAATTCCGAGGATGGAATTTTTATAAGGAGGGAAGAATGTGACAACCCGAAAAATCGGATTGTCCAGAATTTAAGAGTTAAAGAATTAGTTATTAATAAAATAAATTTTATTAATACTATTCTGTGCTATGTGTTTATTAATCGTTCTATAACCTAGGATGATTATTAACCGGGAGGATTCTGGCTACGAGCTAGACTGAACAAGTAAGAATTTTCAAGACAAAAATAAAAAAATTTTTGAAAACAAAATATTTTCAAGGAAAAAGACGAAATAAACATTATTCTCCCGACGAAACCCTAAGGGTTAGGGTTTGAATAACCTAAGCTGTTCTGAGAGTTCGGTATGTCGAAATGACATTCCGTCGACAGATTTGATGACAATATATCGTGAAATGTTAAGTAGATAAAAGTTTTTCTCGAAAAACATGCAGAAATCAGATAAAATAAAAATGACGAAAAGTACTATTATGTACTATTCATTCATTTAGCTACGTTAGGGAAAAACGAGAAGGAAAACGCTTGACACCAAAAAGTGTTTTTCAGTTTTTTAGAAATTTGAAGAATACATAAAAGTTAATCGGTAAAGGAAAGACGAAATATCCAAAAATATTTGGATTCCGAGAATCGCAGTTTTCGAACTGTCGGACGAATTCCGCAAGACGGAAGCACAAAGCTTCCAAAGGAAGCTTCGTGAATAGTAAGGATGTCTATTGAGGAGGTGTGAATAGTAAGGCCCAATGTTAGATTTAATTAAGCCCAATCCAAGAAAATAAACTGCGGATCGAACCAGTGGATCACCAGATGGGTAAACACCATGGGGCAACCCATGGGGGAGACTCATGGGCATGTGGGGTGGTCACTTGGCCACCAAGTAAAGTGATTACTTGGTGGCTAAGCTATGAATAGTAAGGAGGTGGGGTGAAATGACCAAAATGCCGCTAGTATTGGTTTTCTATACAAACAAGCCTTAAGCTCATTTGTTTTGTTTGAAAATTTCAACCAACACTTGAGAGAGAGAGAGAGAGAGTTCGGATGAAGAAGGAGAGAATGAGGAAAAGCTTACCCGAGTGCACGCTTTGTCCAACGGAACGAGATTAAAGAAGGAAGGTAATCCAAAACCTAGTCTTCTCAAAATTTTCTTTAAGGTTTATATGTTAAAAACATAGCTTAATGAGAATAAGAAGTAAAAGATGTTAGAAATGATTTCATATGGTTGAAATCGTAAGAAAATGAAGAAATAAGAAATAAGAAATATAGTTTATAAATTTCGTAAGGATTTTGAGCGATCCGAATGAATCTTATGAATGAGTAGGTCAAATAAGTAAGGAATAATATTCTATAACATCAAATTCTGAGAAAAAGTAAAATTATAATCAAAATATCGATTTAAAATGAAGAACACGCAAATAACGCAAAGAACGCGAAGAACGTTGTTGATGGACAAATTTAAAACCATCGTAGGATAATTGTTGTTGATGGACAAGTTTAAAACCATTGCATATAAGTTAGTTTCTTATTGTTTGGTTAGGAATGTTAGAAACTTTCATGATGAACGGATTAAAATTGAGCTATAACAAAGTTATGGTGAAAATTTCATAAGAGAACGTAGAAAACGTGAGTCGTGGACTCAAGAACGAACGAGTTTTGAGTTCGGATGACCGAATTACGGACGAACGAACGAAGAACGTTAAAAATATAAAACGAACGAAGATCAAAGATTAAGCCAATTGAATGGCACATTAACGAATTTAGAACAAATTTTTGTCTGAGGGTAATCAAAGTACGTAAGATAAGGAAGAAAATGGCTTTGGAACGACCTCATTCTGAGTTATAATGAAGAAGTTATGAGATTGCAAAATCAGCGTCTCAAGCTTGTAAAAGACTTAGAAAATTTTTCTAGGTTTCATGCTTGGCGCCGCAGCACGAGTCGTACCTTGGGGGTCGACACCGTAGTGGGAGCTCGGGCCATCAGCTACTACTGAGTGGCGCCGCAACGTGAAGGAAAGGGAAGGACATGGCTCCGTAGCGCCGGTGCAGGGCAATGCCCAGAAATGAGATTTTTACTGCTTAATTACTGGGGGATGTGTAATAAAAAGATATGAACATATAGTTCAACTAACGTAACACTTAATCAAGTGTATTAAACCTTTGATGAAGGTTGAACGAAAAGATTAAATGAGATTAAAAGACAAAGAATGTGGACGCGGGTTACGGAACCAATATCCGAGGACCGTAGTCACGCTAAACGAACGTAAGGGATTTCTATGATGGTGATTCCTTAGCCGTTGATTAACGAGGGTAATGAATAACATTTTGATGTTAGGTCATGGTAATGAGAGATAAATGTAAAGCGTATAAACACTATAAACACAACGTTGTTGCGATGAACGATCGGTCTTAGCATACAACAAATCGTATGGCTTCGACATTAAGAAAGAATAATGAACATGGGGTTCAGGTGATAGTAATGAATGAAAGCGATTAAAACCTTAGATAAAGGTTGAATAGAACTAAGTGGCAAGTAACGCAAACGTTGAATACGTAAACGATTCTCGTGAATCATATTCGCGTCGAGTGAACGTTCTAAGTATACATTGGTTGTATAACTTAGACGTTGACGAAGGTAGTAAGTAAGATATGGATTTTCAAGAAAGCCGTAGTGAACGTTAAGAAGATTAATGAAAGCCGTATGTGAGTCGGATGAGAATGTTAAAATGAAATATAAGCGTTGAACATTTTAACCGACGTGAAGGTTGAGTGTACGCGAATATTAAACGGGTAGGACCGTAAGGTAATGAAGTTCAATGATTAAACCTGTGAACGGTGAAGAAGCTAAATTAAAGACAAGTACGTATAACGTAAAGAAGCCGAGTTAATGTTTATAACTTGGATGACGTTCATAGTCGAATGAACTAGACATTGTAAGATAAGAATAAGGTAACGTAAAATGCTTAACGCTATAAATGCGTAGAATGAATATGGAATGATCGTATTGAGTATACAAAAGAGTGCATGACTTGGACGATAAAGAATAAATCCTGAGGTATGACATTTAATTATCAGAAAGCCATAAGGAATAAAAAATTAACCTAACGAACATTATAGTTTAATAGTTCGAAGAAGTTAAGATGAATTTAGGTTGTAGTACCATTATAACCTTTGATGATTGATATATGGGAGCTAGGCTAAATAATTCCTTCAGAGAGCGAAGGTATATACAAAACTGGCAACCGATCTAACTCACTGTTGTGGACAATGTAGATGAGACGGAAACTTATTTGTTGGTTGTTTGTGGGAAACCACTCAGAGTACCACATGGACTACTAGCAGAGACAGGATGTGTGCTGAGTCCTAGGAGAGTTATAAGAAGAAGATAATAATATAAATCATTAAAGATGATGAACGTATTGAGTAAGACATCTCCGTATATCATGAAGCCGTTAACCGGTAAAGGAAATTGGTCGCGTAAACTTAGTTTGTAAGAACATGAACCCTAAGAAGTGAAGTTAAGTAAACCAATGCGTAAGTCAAGTATATGACTAATTGGTATATCTGTTATTTCCTTATGTGCTACATAGGAATTGGAATGGGCAGTTCATCGTAAACTATAAGCTGTAGCTGTGCGTAAGGCAAGTTTCCTAACTTTATTCATATTTTAAATGAATGCTAGTTTCTAAAACTTCTAAGATGTTGAACTTAAGAAGTTCTGTCTATGTGCAAATGTGTGATATTTGTACAAGGTGTTAGAATATATGAGGCCTTGTGCCATAATGTGAACACTTTAGTGTTTCTATGATATGAACTGTTCTGTGATTGATTTGTTCGATATGAGTATGTTCTATTTTTACCTGATCCGTTATTGTTAAGTATGTGCTATTAATTCTAGCCAGACAGAATGTGTATAAAAGAAAGTAGAGAATAAATGTATTTCAAAGTGAATGTGATTAATATTTTAAAATGATAGGAATCGAGATTATTCCTATTGTTCAAGCTGCTTCATAACCTTTGTTTGGTTATTGAAGTTTTAAAAGAATGTTTAAATTCTTGAAGTTGTTTGTTCAACTGCAATAACTTGCTGGGCAATTGAATGCTCACACTTGCTTTAAATAAAAATATTTTCAGCGAATGATGTTAGAAGGAACTTAAGGATCCCGTAAAGATCTAGCTGATCAGTATCCAGAAGAAGTATCATTCATTATATGAATGAGCGTGAAGATCAAGTGAAGGCTTATAATATAGAATGATTGAATTAAACTATAGAATATTTTAATGAATGATTATGTATCCTTGGTGGCGGATAAAAGTCACTCATACAAGATGTAAAGAATAATGTAATTATCATTATTTTTAATGGAAGAGGTTATAAGGTTTTAGAACCTGGGATTTGAGGATATATGTTGTTATATTTAGCTATATAATGATGTATGCTTGGAAGAAGATGGGATCGTGACGTACATAATCTGGGTGTGAAAATAGACTGGATTTCGGTGAGTTACACCAGGCAAGTATCTTACCTTTGCATTTTCTTTATGCAATGGACATGAGTAAGAAATGTTTAGAATTATATTATTATTGTACCAGATTATTAACCTTATTGTTATATATGTTATATCGATAATTGATTATCAACATGGTACTATATTGTAATTCAGATATATATTCTGTTCGTTAATTTCTAACTATGGTTATTCAAGTTTCCCCACTTGGATAACCATTATATTTAATCACATGTTGATATATATATATACCTCTAAGCTATTTGACCCAGCTAGACATAGATTCAAAAATATCATTGAATATGATAAAACCCTTTTGTATCCAATCAAATTGTTTTGATTCGGATTCCTGACTAATTATGAACATCCCAAACACGGGAAAAATTTTATGCGCCAAGGCGGACAAAGTGAACGATAATATTGTTCTTGAATGTAGTATTGATCAATATAGGGTCCATGAGATATACACCCTCGTGCCCGTAAGTTATGACGATTTAAAGATGAAGTTCTGTCTAACCTTTTCGAAAATAAAAAACAATGTTCATAGTCTGTCGACTACGCTATATATATATATATAGTCAATACGTAGTTTCAAAAACCTTGATATAGAAATAATATATGGTTATGATTGGTTCAGTTTACTTCATAACTATTAATTCGTTATAGAAGTGATGTACAAAGAAAACATTTAATTCTTTCAGCTAAATATATTTATAATTGTTATTACTTGCTGGGCACCCAAATGCTCATTCTTGCTTTAAATTTAAATATTTTCAACTAGGCATGATCAACCTGAAGGTTCAGACAAGAACAAGTGAAAAAGAAAGAAAACAGAATGTGTTTAATGATATCTTTTGTAATAGTTAGACTGCATTAAAACTATGATATATATTATCTATCATATAAAGAATTATAGTAAAAGTTGCGTACTTGGGATTAGACTCTAATAAATGTAAGTTAAGTTTGAAATTCATATTATTGTTATTATTATTAGTGGTATTTCTACTCATGGAAATGGTATCGTAAAGCACCGAGTTAGGGTTTTAAGTACCTGAATTGGGGGGCGTTACACTTCCATTTTAGATATGTCTTGTTACTTGCTTGATATTTGCCTGTTCCCCAGACCCAATGTTGTTGCCGGGGTTCTGGTTTGATGATTTCCCGGAGCAGTCGCCGGGGGTCTTCAGAAAATAAAAGACGATTATGCCCTCCTGCACAGTTAGTAACAAAAATACAAAATTTCGAGTGTCTACATGGGCCCCCTAGGTTGCCGCAGGTCTACCTATGACTGCCATAGGTACATTCGTGGCAAACCATGGGTGGATTTAAACTCGCCCTAGCCTTTTGAAAGTAATTTTCAACTTGAGCCCTTTGAAAAATTGGAACCTTTTCTCTCATATTTACTCAGTTTATGCTGGTTTTTATGAAATTTGTCACCGTACAAGTGTTCCGCACAACTCTGGTAATGTTTACATCCTTTCTTTTTAAGTTTTGACTGCTAGAATGTTAGATTCTATGCAACATGAGTTTAAACGCAATGTATCAAATATGTATGCACATATGACTTGATAAAAATGAATGGGCCTAGTAAATGTTTATATTTTACCATGCTGAACATTCTGATGTGAAAAAAAAACTAATTTTGAAACTGTCATTTTACACCCTTTTTGGCCATTTTATTTATTCTATTTGAGGACAAATGATCATAGATTTTAAAGTAAAATACACATGGTGATTTGGCTACCATGGTGAATTTAATCTTAATGTCCTTCATACATATGAAATGCTCATGATTTTGGGTTGGTATGCGATTGAATGACCACCTAGTCATGCTTATGTGCATGCGGATAGTCCGTTTTATAAAGGAGACTCTGGTGTAATTTTTTCAAGAGTCTGGGCATTTAATATGCATATAATTTAACTTTACTTGGGAAGCATGTTAAACTAATGTATGTTTTCACATAGGATATGCATGATGCAATGACTTGAATTTAATTGCTTTCATTTCGAAGCATACCTCTCCCTTTCTAAGGTAATTTGGAGACTTTGTTCAAGACATGGACTCAAAACGGCCAAACAGTTCTCGTTAGGTTTCCTTAGGTGTGAGGAGAAGAAGGGCTTCTGATGTCCCTGTGCTTCGTCTGGCCTGACAACTTCACCAGTTGACTGAGGAGGATGATGTTCCTCTTGAGGACCTATCTAGCTTCTTCTACTTCTATTCCTCATTGGGAGCTTCCAACTATTAACGTAACGACTCAAGATCTTCAGGATAATTTGAGACGTCATCCACCGATCTATCTTCATGCGAACGAGGTAATAGTTGTTTTCATTTTTTCTTATTTTCCCACTTTTAGGACAAATGTTTGATCTCTATTTTGAACTTGATGAAGGTTCTCGGCTTCACTCAGCCAATGGGAACTGGTTTAGCATTTATTCTTTATACCCAAGCCTTCATCTGAGTAACAGGCCATTGTCCATTCTTGGGGCTTTGAGGCTTTCTTTTCCATTAATCCTCGTAGCTTTCTTTTCAATTCTTGGGCCATTGCCCTTGGGGTTATCTGAGGGTTTTATCTTAGCGATGGTTCCACCATACTCAGTCTCTCTATTTATTGGACAATGAGGTGATGATGATACAAATGGGTTGGTAGTTCATCACGGGGATGGAGTTTACAGGAGACCCGATGCCTTTGGTGGCTAATATTTCCCCGACTACAGTCCAATCCCTCTTGGAAGTTCTTGTTTTGGCCCTCAAGGGTCAGGCTGCCTATTCTAGCCATTTTAGCATTGATGTTGTAAGTGGCGCTTTATCCGAGCCTCTTCCTGTTGATCAGAGGGAGAGAGATTGCATTCTTTGGTGACTATTTTTGATCATCATCAGGGGTTCTTTCCTAGCAGATAACTCCTCGAAGGTCTCTTTTGCTTTGGTCTGTGCCACTCGTGATGTGGACCATATTAGAGATTTTGATTGGGGCTCATTCACCTTTGCCTATTTCCTTCGAGGGATGAGCCTACGCTCAAAGGGTGTGACAGAGGTTTGGCTAGGCTTTTACCCATTTCTGTTGGTGAGTAGCTTCTCTTTATCTTTCATTTTCCCTTGCTCGAGTGTTAATCTACATGACTGAGGTTATTTGATCTTTGAATTTGTAGGATTGGGCGTATGAGAGGCTCTCTTGCATACGCCCAACTACTACTTTAGGCCTGGAGACCTATTCACGAGGACGACGATGGCATTATTCCACTTTGGCTGAGGTCCCTGTAGCAGAGGCATTCACCCATTCTCACTTGCAGTTAGAGTTGTTGATTGTCGAAGTTGACACATGGGTTCCTTATACCCCTAATCATCTGATAGTTGGTTTTGAGGATGGTTTTTTGACCATATTAGAGTATATATTATCCACTCGTCGGATCCTTTTCTTGACAAAGGGAGGTTGGGAGCTCTACTTGGGAGAGCGTGCTATTAGGAACACTATAAGGGAGATTCGCATTCCATATCTTCCTCCTGATAGACGCCATTGGTCTTTATCTCAGACAGTCACTGAGATTCTCCTGGTGGGTATAGATGGATTTACTTTATCAGAGGACCCCTACACTCAGGATGCCTTTTATTGCTGGTGGACTCCTCGCACCATTGGAGTTCAGACCCTTGCCACTCAAGTCATGGGGGACATGGTTCCCAGGTCCGTCATGATGATAGAATGGATTGCCTATATCAGAGAACACACTCATTTGGAGCAAATTACTAGCTTGACCCAGAGGTTGGATCGGACACAATATTTCATCCAAGATCTAGGCAGAGATCTGTCAGAGGCAGATTGTTTTGATCCATTTAGCTCTGACGCTGGCCCCTTAGGTGCCCCATATTCTGATAGTTTCATTGGAGTAGATCCTGTTAGGTTTGTAATATTCAAGAACGCAATCAAATTGCAAAAATAATGCGGAAACGTGGAAAATCAGAGTTTAAAATATTTACAAACCATATACCCGGATCACCCTTTATGCACAATTATTAATTAAACGAAAAAGATAACGAATAAGAATCATACCCTTGAAGATCGAGCTTCCTCAGGTACAAGTTCACCTCCAATCCTTTTTCGCGTTCAACTTGAATCCACCGGGTTTGGTTCCTTCCTTTCATCAACGTTAGCCACCCAAGTGTTTGGCCTCTAGAGGTGATCCACCAAGGAATAATAAAGATTCAAGAAAATGGGTGGTTGGCTAAACCCTAGTTTTTCTATCTCTATAGAAAAAGAGCGCATTTCCAACTCTTGGAATAACGTATATTTGATATCCGATATAAGACTCTTCTTATATAGATATCAAGTAACCCTATGAAAATAAGGTATTATTTAATTAAACTCTTTTAATTAAATGGAAACCCTAATCTTATTAGGGATAATTAATTAAACTCCTTTAATTAATTTTCCTCCTAATCCTATTAGGAATAAATGAGAGTACTTATATTAAATTAATTCCTAAACTCTTTTAGAAATTAAAATAATAATAATAATTGTAATAATATTAATAAGACTCCTCTTATTAATTTATATTTAATATTTCTAAAATATTAAATAATAATATTAAGCTATTTAATTTATTCTATCACCATAGATTAAATTAAATATACTTAATATATTATTACGATTATGGCATTAACTTCTTAAATAATTATTCTTCCGTTTATGGTGTGACCCTTTAGGTTCTCCATATTAAACCTAGGTTGTGAATAAATCAATTAGAACAATTCTAATCTTATTTAAATAAATAAATTAAATAAATAATTTATTTAAATAAATAATATTTATTCTACAATAAGGATAAGCCTCCCTAGCGATCAACGACTTTTTAGGATAATATATTTCAACATTAATCATAAAAGAACCTTTGAGTAAATAGTTACCGCACAATTCAATCATTCCACCATACAATGTCCTAATTAAATATAAGCACATGGAATTATTGTCAAGTCTTATTTTATTTAATTATATGTATTTCGACTCTTAAATGCACAACTCCAAATAATGTAAATTAGAAACTCCTTTCTAATTTCATTCTGCCTTGGCCAAGGACTATTGGGTTGTCATTTATCAAATCACATAGGACATTTCTCTTCTTTTAATAGAAGTGGTAGATTCTTTATTGATCATACATTATCTCCATGTACAACTTATTATACCCAAGCATATCTGGATTGATATACCCCTAAGGGTCTTAAGGAATAAGTCAAAGTATAACTCATCATACACAAGATACTATGATGATCTCAAGTCCAAGGATCACTTGTACTACTATCACTCTGTGAATTCCTATTGACAGCAAGTAAAACTCTATTAGGTATTCCTTAGTGAGCCACGTTCGATGAACTTATTCTCTAATAAGCACCTACATACTTGCTTTAGTGTCTCCACACAAATGATCATGAGATCAATCATCCTCATCCAATGAGCAAACAACGATGTACCAATCTATCCGGATTTACTAATCCCCAATTTAGTAATCCAACGATTGGGAACTATTTTAGTTTTAAGCTTTCTAAGAATTTAGATCTCATTAGAATGATCATCATCATTATTCTAAAAGCATTGCTTAAAACTATGGGTTTATCACATATTATAAAAACAAGATTATGTAGATAATTAAAAGCCTTTAATAAATTAAAACTTTTATTAATAAATGAATAAGATTGTTACAAAGTATATGCTTTATCATCAAACATGATTGGCTTGTGTGCATACTACTTTCAATCTCCCACTTGCACTAAAGCCAATAAATCATGATATCTCATACTCTTCTTCTCTAAGTGACGATTATCCTGTTTGTTGGATAAGCTTTAGTTAATGGATATGTAATGTTGTTCATGAGAGTCCACTATCTCTATAGTGATTTCCCATCTTTCAATGATTCTAATAATCAAATGAAAGTGCCACAACACATGTTTAGATCCAAGATGAGACTTAGGAACTATTCCTAGTTCTCAGAATGAACTTTTAATCCAAACAATCAACTTGCGACTTCATTTATAGCTATATACTTTGTCTTTATCACTAAACCTGACCACTCTTTCTTTGTTTGGAACCTTTCCAATTCACCGCACCATCGTATTCAAGATAACACTTTACCTTAAAGTGGATTTTTACGTCATCTTGGTCATTTGAAAAACTTGAGTCATTAAGCCCTCTAGTTTTAATTTAGACCCACCATGAATATGATCACATCCTTAGTGCTTGGGTTAAGTACTTTAAGATGTTTTCACCGACTCATAGTGAACTTCTCCATAATATGATCGATCAACATCAGTCTCAGATATTTCATTGTATACATGATTGTCACCATGCGATCTCTCTTCTTTAATAATTTGTGGGTACTATTAAGAGAGATACACTCCATGGCTCATCAACATGAAACATCTCTTGAGCTTGCCATGCTAAACGACTTTAGCATCAAATGAATATACATTCCTTGGGTTAAGTCGAGCATCGTCTTGAATCTATCTATATAGATTTTATCCCCAATTAAGATACTCTTCCCAAATCATTTCGTGGAGGAATTTTAGACAACTTTATCTTTCTTGATTGTAGCATTGGTATGTAATTCCTCATCCAGTAGTATATCAACATATAAAACTAGAAATTTCACGACGCTCCCCATCGACCCTTTTGTACACACTAGAACTCTTACCTCATCGTATGTAACTCGGATCATCATCTTCTATGATGTACCTCATCATCATCATCCATGATGAATCCATACCTCCTAGGTATCTTTCAGACTATTCCAGCATTTATGATTCGATTCAGGTACAATAAGTCTATCTACTGTGTTCCTCTTATTTGACTTATAGTGTTTTGTGGATCATGAACTCTTCAAGATCTATAATCCTCCCACTAGCCCTTCAATGATAAACACCTTTATCTTAGAAGGCAGCGTGTTTCGTAACAAACACCTTTTGCTAAGTAGAATTATAGAACATATACCTAAACTTACTTTAGGATGTCCCACAAATCAGCATACATGTCAAATCTTGTCCCATGCTTATCCTTCGAAACCTTTTCACATAAGTTGGACAACCCCTTATCTTAACATACTTAAGATTAGGAATCCTCCCCGTCCATAACTTTTATGGAGTCTTGGGGATGGATTTTGAGGTTACCTTTTCGTAGATATGCAGCCATTTCTAGGACATGACCCTAGAAGGATACTGGAATGTCGGTAAAATCATTATAGACCGCACCATGTCCAATAAGGTATTATTTTTCCTTTTAGATACATCAATCAATTATTGCGTATCTGGAGGCGTCCATTATGAGAAAACCATTTGAGAAGATCTAGAAACTTATTGCACAAGTATTTATTCCTTAATCTAATCAAAGAATCTTAATACTTTATCAATTTATTTCACTTATGAATTCTTTGAACTTTTCAAATAATTCACACTTGTATTTCATCAAATACATAGATTCAAATCTTTGAATGACTATCTCCTTTTCATATACTAGTTTGTTCAATTTGCAAAATTATTTTCACGTAAGTCAAGTATACAAAATCCATTAAGTAATATTTCAGTTCTTTACAAAACATTATTATTATAAATAGAACAACAATTGTTCTTAATTATAATATCAAATTTCATTGTCCAACAACAAAATGAAATAATATTTTTTAACAAGAACTGGAATACAATAAAAACTTATTGACATAATAGATTTGCCCGTAGGCATTGCTAAACTATAAGTTTCTATGGCTATATGCAAAGAACCTTTTGCTTCATTTCCACACATATGATTACTTACCTTGTTTAACTTTCTACCGCTTGGTCCCTTCATAAATCTATATTTATGATAACCAAAGTCTCAGATCCAATACCCAAGTAGAACCTTGACTTAAAGAAAATTTATTTCAATCATGAAAAAAAATCAGTATGTAGAATCAAACTTCACTAAGCTTCTTTGGTTAGCCTCTCGCAAGATGCTTCTTGCGAGTTTCTTTCAAATGTCCAGCTTATTGCGGTGGAAGCAAGCTCCTTTGCTATCCGTATTAGTTTTGTTCTTATTATCCTTTGTTTATGCCTTTCTATTTACCTTCTTTGAATCGTTCTTCTTTTAGAAGATCCTTTCGCGAAGAAGACTTGATCTTTCTTGGTTGGAAAGTATTTGTCAACATTTTTCAATATGTTAAGAAAATCGTGAAGGCGATATCTAGCTTGTTCATATGAAAATTCACAACAATTGTGAAAGGAGTCCGGAGTGAGTGCAAGATCAAATCTTGGCTCAACTCTCCATCCATGACAAAACCGGTTGTCTAATTGATCAATCAAATTGATTATGTTAAGAACTTTTTGTCTGTATTTATAGTGCCATTGGCCATTCTAGATCGGAAGAGCTCCTTAGATATCTCGATATCTATCGGCCCTACTTTTCTCACCATCAACTACTTGATGTGGGGAATATAGTAGGAGCATCCATAGTTTCATCTTGTCGACGTCAAGCTCATTACTCATAGATGCGAGCATGATGCATTGAGCCAACTGTGCATCATCTTGCCACTTTCTAAAAGTAGCAATGTCTTCCTCAGAGGCATTGTCTGCAACTATTGCAGGGATAGACGTATTAAGGACATAAGATAACTTTTCAGCTATGAGAACTATTCTCAAATTCCTTAACCAATCCGTTTAATTCGGTATGGTTAATTTAGCATCTAATATGCTACGCAGTGATAGTAATTTTAGACATTGTAAAATTCTGTAAATGAATTTGTAATTAACAACATTTTAACATACATTCTTTTATTAAATACCAAAATAAATTAGGTCTTGTTTTAAATTGGTATCTCCCACTATTTTCTTCAAACTATATTACCCTCACTTATATAGTTCGGCAAAATCTAATTAAAGATTTGCTAGTGAGAATAAGGATCCCATTTCAAATGTATATAGCCTTGTGGTGACACAACAAACTATATATAAATAAATAGGTAGACAACTTTTGTCAATTACATCAACTATGCAACTCCTTTTCTTTTGCCTCTTAGATTATTTTGATCAAGTGGTGGCACATCCGAATCAAAATTATCCAAGTTAAGTCTGACCTAGCACTCCATATATTCAATAAAGAAAAATATCATCCTTGTGGTGACACAACAAAACAATATTGTTCAATTTTCTTTATAAGCATCAAATGTGATAAATTAACATCTTAAATACTTAATACTTGCTTTGTGGTGACACAACAAACTCATATTAAATATTTAATACTCTATTAATTTTATCATGCTAGAAGGCGACGTTCGATATTCCAAATATCTTTGAACGCTTAGGACTTAATATAAAAATTGAGGGGTTTGTTATTAATTTGTCTCATCTTGTTTAGCGCGCATGCACACATATATATACAATACATGTCATATTAATAAACATGCGAAGCATGTTTGCATAATATATAATATATATATATATATATATAGTATAGCATGCACATATAGAATACTATATTCTATCCGGATTGATTATGGACTTTTATTCTAGTTTGGTTCACTAGAGCCACCAAGTGAACCAAAAGGTTAAACCCTAGGGGTGCAAGAAATAATATTTAAATATAACTATTACATTTAAAACAGGGCTCCATTACAAACGGGTCTTCAAGCGCCTTGCCTTGATCTCCAATTCTTCAAAATAATTCTAATTATTCCTATTACAAAACTATTTTAAAATAAATAGAAACCTTGATCGCCAATCGAGGAAAGTACATAGGAGGAAGATAGAATTTACATTAAGAAAAATTAGAGAAGATTTAGGCACGCAGATCCCATTTAATAAAACCCATATATTCATGCATCCAACTAAAATAAAATCCAATCACATCGTCAATTGTCCATAATCAATCTCATTTATTATCATACATATCACCATACGCATCAATATATAACATTCATCCGATGAATAATAAACATTCAATATATATATTGATATCATTTAATGGGAAAATTTAGTTAGTATAAAATTTAATTTTGAATCAAAATAAACTCCTTTATTTTAATCCAAATTTAAATCAAAATAAAATTATTTTATTTTAATTTATCTAATTTTGAATAAAATAAACTATTTTATTTTAATCAAAATCTTTAATCAAAATAAACTCCTTTATTTTAATTAATTATGGAATCTAATTTCATTTAAAAAAATAACTCCTTTATTAAAGGAAACACTTAATTCTCTTTCCTATTCACAAATAAACTCTTTTATTTTGAATAATATGAAATTTTATTCCATATTTAAATAAACTCCTTTATTTAAAGAAATTAGGATTCTCTTTCCTATTCACAAATAAACTCCTTTATTTTAAATAATATGAAATCTTATTCCATATCTAAATAAACTCCTTTATTTAAGGAAAATATAATCCAATTTCAACTCCAATTAGTTATCATGGAATCCAATTCCAACTCGAACTAAATTAGTTAGCATGAAATCTAATTTTAAAATTAAAATAAACTTTTATTTTAATTATAAAATTATTGAAATATATATATATATATATATATATATATATATATATATATATATATATATATATATATTATTAGTTCGTGTGGCCACCTTATGGGAAGAATCCCACAGTTAATTATTAAAAATATATACATCATATATTTCCACGAAGTTGCAGAAGGATAAAGCCTTAACATACTTCACGTGAGTCACCTAGTTAATCCTTGTTAACTATATATATATATATATATATATATATATATATATAATTAACCTCAAAGAAGTATCTGGCCACCACGCGGATCACAGATCAGTTTTTGAAAAATAAATCAGCCAAAAACACGGATCAGTGAATTGCGATTTTTTTTTTAAAATTTTATACTACAAATTATGCCCAATTAAATTTGTTCTAAACACATATCAATATACATATCAAATTAAAATAATTAATAATTCGCATAAAAGTTTGGCTCTGATGCCACTATTCGGTTTGTAATATTCAAGAACGAAATCAAATTGCAAAAATAATGCGAAAACGTGGAAAATCAGAGTTTAAAATTTTTACAAACCATATACCCGGATCACCCTTTATGCACAATTATTAATTAAACGAAAAATTGAAGAACAAGAATCATACCCATCTATGTTCACATGATTCCTAGGCTCACATGATGTAGCAATTTGTATGAAAGCTGTAAATAGTTATATATATAAAAGTTGTAAATATATATATACAGACGATCAACCACCACGAAGCGAACTTCACGGGGATTGGAAATGTAAATAAATAAAAGTGGTAATATATATATATATATATATATATATATATATATATATATATATATATATATATATATATATATATATAGACAATCAACCACCACGAAAGCAACTCCATGGGGGATTGGAAAAGTAAATAAAGAAAAAATGATCAACCGCCATTAAGTAAACTCCAGCAGTGATTAAACGTAAATAAAATAGTAAAATAATCAATGACCAATAAGTAAACTCCAGTTCTGACAGAATAAATATATATATATATATATATATATATATATATATATATATATATATATATAAAAGCAGTAAACACACTAGATATTATATCCGCACTCAATCAATCAAAGTTTGATGGTAATAATATATATAAGTATTTATATATATATAAAAGCGATAAACGCTCCGGATATAAAATCCGGGCTCAAAAATCGAGTTTGCAGCTCATCTATATATATATATATATATATATATATATATATATATATATATATATATATATAAAGAAATAAACGCTCTAATGTGAATCTAGGCTCATCGAATGAGTTTATATATATATATATATATATATATATATATATATATATATATATATATATATATATAAGCAATAAACGCTCCGGGACGTGAGTCCAAGCTCAATCGAGGCATAACTCGATAATGTTAGATCTATATATATATATATATATATATATATATATATATATATATATATATATATATATATACAAAAGAAAGAAATAAAAAGCCATGCATCAAGTCAGGGGCATACACACGCAACACGACTCTTAACGTGAAGAATGGTGTGTGCACAGTAGTGGAGAAAGGCTTTAAAAAGTGTAAGAAGGCTTACAGTGGACTGCCAAAGAAGACTTCAATAGCTTTAAATGGATGAATAACCAGTTCCCACTGGTAAAATATAGCAAAATATAAGCTCACAAGTATTTAAAATGATAAAGCACTCAGTTTATAGTGTGTACAGAGCAAATTGGACAGGGCTTCCTCGACTTTTTCTTACAAAATGGCCACCCCAAGCCCTCTATTTATAGAGGGGGGAGCCGTAGGTGCACCTGAGGCTGCCCGGGGTGCCACGGGCTCCGTGGGTCCCACTGTCTCGAAATACGTGTATACATACAATGTAATGTCCGCTCGAACTTTCAGAACTTCAATCGGGGCATCCGATTGAGGTGTATAAGACCTTTTTCAGAGTGCTGTTGTCGATAGCTACACAAATGATATGGAATTAGAGGTTGTACAAAGTTAGGAAGATGGGACCATGCCATTGGTCTTCAAGTCATCAAATTCTATCTGGTGTGCTGTCCTTTGTAGTAGTCACTCGGGATTGGAGCTATTAGGTCTTGTAGGACACTGCTGTATAAAATGTATATTAAAATGTGATGAGACAACGCGCATATGGGATCGTGGTGGTAAAATAATGATTTTACCCCTCACCGGGGTTATCTCCAGTTTGGGCTGATATAATAGTCGTTGCTTAGTGTTATCTTTGAGATTAGGCTGCTGCAAGTGCTGAATGTCCTCAGGGTTGTCTCTGAGGTGTGCCTGTCCTCTCGGGGTTGTCTCCAGGTTTGGAACTGAGTTCCTCGGGGTTATCTCCGAGGTTGAAGCTGACTGCAAAGGTTGAAATAAGCTTTTCCGAGGTAAACTCCGGAACTACAACTGCTCTCTCGGGGTCATCTCCGAGGTTGATGCTGAAACTCCTGATGTTGTTTCTAGGATTAAAACTAGATATTATGAGGTTGTCTTCAAGATGGAACTACCTTCTCTGGTGTTATTTTCGGAAGTGGAACTATATTCCTCGGGGTTGTCTCCGAGGTTGAAACTGAAACTCCCAGTGTTATTTCTAGGAATGGAGCTAGATATCTAGGGGTTATCTCCAAGATAGAAAACTGAGGATTCTAGGATTGTCTCTGAAATTGAGTTTCTTTGACTCCCAAGATTATCTCTAGAAGACGATTCTGCCCTTTTGCCAGGTTAGTAATAGAAATATAAAATTTTGAGTGTCTATAGATGCCCCTCTATATCATATTCATGCAATGCAATGGCATGGAGAGGATAAAGAATACTAGACACTTAAAATGTGACAGGATAATCATGATGTAATGTACAATAATATGATGTAAATTTATGATGTATGTGGTTTGTTGGACCATTTTCTAATGGGATGTGATGACTGTTTGCTCCCTGACTTTTGATGGGGGCTGGAGTTATCACTGACGACTCTGATGAACTACTTACACATGTGATCCAAAGTTCTCAAGAACTTCCAGGATGTTGACGTTGGGGTTATCACCAAAGTTCTTAATCCTTGGTACAACCTTTCCACTGAGGATGTATCTCTCATGTACAAGAGACTATGGGGGATATAGCTTTGTCTATTGAAGATGTGTATAATATATTCCATCAACGGTCCTCCCCTATGAGGGTGTTCCTTCCTGGTTTGTTTCGCCAGGCCTTTCTAGTCCTGTCCGAGTTACTGCCAATAGTCTGTGTTGTCAAGGTTGCCTGACTCTCACTGAAATGTACATCAACGGATTAGTTAAGGATGCTTGACCTTCGTTAACATGTGCATCAACGGATGAGAAAGTTGGATGGGTCCTGATGCTTTATTGGGTTTAACTGCTAACGGTTGATGATGTCAAGACTGCTTGACCTTCGTTGACATGTGCATCAACGAATGAAGTTTCCACTAGAGAGAAGTGTTTTGGAGTTACGACCCCGAACTGAAGGCATCAGACCCTTGTGAGGAATTTTCGAGTGTAATGTGCAACAACCATGATCATCGGTATAGTAAACCCTGTTTTTGGGCAAATAGCAATGAATGATATGTAGACCCATAATTTGGTCTAGGAAAACTAGGATTTCAGGCTCTTTTTCTCAATCGTGTATCATCTTATTTCCTGATTTGACTTTTTCAACTTGTGAGACCTCCTTTGTAACTCATACTGGACCAAGTAGAGGGGTGGACTAGCCAGGGGAGCAGCAGGTACACCTGTAGCCAACCGTGGGTGGCCTTAAGTGGCCTGTCTCTTTCATAATTCATTTTTAAGTTGCGCCACACAGAGAATCCGAGAGCTTTTCTTCAGATTTGCTGAGTTCAGGCATGTTTCTGTAAATTCTGTCACCGTACAAGTGTTCTACACTGTTCTAATAATGTATGCATGTCTTCTTTTACAGTTTTTATCCGTTGGAAAATGAATTATCATATAAAATGCTTTTAAACACATAGTAGAGAATTTTAATGCTCATATGACTTGATAAAAAATGTTCAACATAGTAAATGTTAGTATTTAACCATGCTAAACATAATAATGTGAACAAATTTAACTTTTGTCACAGTCAAATTGGCACCTTTTTTTTGCTATTTCTTATCCTATTTGAGGACAAATGAGCACAAGTGGTAAAATAAAATAATCATTAAAATTAGGCTGCCCTTATGGATTATGTCTTTGATAGTGTAATGCATATATGATGTTTATAACTGTGGATATGTATGCTACTGAATGGCTACCTAGTCATGCCTATCTGCATGTGGATAGTCATGTTTACAAAGGTGACTTTGGCAAAAGTTTTCCAAAATGTAAGCATTGGATATTCATGCATTTTTAACTCTACTGTCGTCGTATGTTATAATAATGCATGCATGCATGTAGTCATAAAATGCATTTTGAAAAGCTCCAGTTAGAATTTACCACACCCTTTCTGAGGTGTTTTGGAGACTTGTGTCCAGATATATGGATTCAGATCAGCCGAGTAGTTCCCGCACGACCACTTCAGGTGTGCGGAGGAGGGCTTCTGATGTGCCTCAACCCCGTTCAGTTAGACAACCTCATCTTCTGGCGGAGGCGGTGATTCGTCCTATCCATGTTGATGTACGGGATGTTGAGGATGAGGAGGAGGATGTATCGGTTGCAGATCCCACTCTTATTGCTCATGTTCCCCGTAGGGATCTTCTAGGCATTCAGGTGATGATCCCAGAGATTCTAGGTGATTTGAATTGAAACCCCTAGATTTACTTGCATAAAAATGAGGTACAAGCTGGATTTGATCTTCCCTTTTCCTATTGATGAGGAACAAAGCTTCTGATGTTAATCTGCTTTGTGATGTAGGTTCCAGGCTTTACACAGCCTCGAGGGAACTTATTCAGCATACACTCTCTATATCAGGCTCTGCATCCAGATTATCGAGAGATTGTGCATGGTTAGGGCCTTGAGGCGTTCTTTTCCATCCTCCCTCATCATTTTTCCTGGGGTTACCTCAGGGGGTTGTCTGAGCGCTGGTTTAACCAGACTTAGTCTCTCCATTTGTTAGACTGTGAGGTGATGATGACGCCAATGGATTGGCAGTTTATCACAGGTATGAAGTTTGGAGGGGCGCCAGTGCCATGTACAAAAAATATTACCCCGATTGCTGTTAGAACCTTGTTAGGAATCTCGGCTAAGGCACTCAAGGGCAGGACAGTCCATACAGGTCTTTTGAGCGTAGATGCTATGAACGGGCTATTGAGTGAGCCCATACCCGATGATGTGAGAGTCAAGGATCGCATTCTTTGGCGATTGTTCCTGATGATCATTAGGGGTTGCTTCATAGCGGATAACTCTTCTACGATATCATTCGCTTTGATCAGTGCTACACGAGATATAGACCATATTGGAGAGTATGATTGAAGCTCCTATACCTTTGCCTATTTCCTCAAGGGTATGTGCATGCGTTCACAAGGCTTGATAGAGGCTAGGTTAGGATTCTACCTATTTCTGCTGGTGAGTATTTCTCTTATGATTTCCCATATACAGGTTAAAAGTGTTGTCTGACAACAGATGTTTGCCTTTATGTTGGCAGTTCTGGGCCTATGAGAGGCTCTCATGTTTACATCTTGTGAGTGTGTTAGGTTTAGAGACATATCCATGAGGATGGCG
The DNA here is from genome assembly GCA_020205615.1 of Panax quinquefolius. NCBI lineage: Eukaryota > Viridiplantae > Streptophyta > Magnoliopsida > Apiales > Araliaceae > Panax > Panax quinquefolius. The sequence continues at coordinate 74,791,592 of CM035152.1, forward strand.
ATGGCATCACTCCATACTGGCAGAGGTTCCTGTAGCTGAGGGTTTCACCCATTGTCGTCTAAAGTTGGAGTTATTGACAACTGATATTATCACTTAGATTCCCTATTCTATGGAACATTTGACCGTTGGGTTCGAGGATGGGTTCTCGACTGGTGTCGAGAACATGATATCCACCTACCGGATTCCTCTCTTCACAGATGGAGGATGGGAGCTCTATTTAGGAGAGCGTGCTATTAGGAGCACTACAGGAGAGATTCGTGTGCCGCTCTTGCCTCCTGCCAGGCATTATTGGCCTATATCACAGTCGCCTGTCAGTGGTATCCCATTGATGGGCGTTGATGACTTTACACTGTCAGAGGGTCCATATACTTAGGAGATGTTTCCTCACTTGTTGTCCCCTCGTACCATCAGAGCCTAGACTCGTGTCACTTAGTTTATGGGGGATATGGTTCCTAGATCCGTGATGATGACGGATTGGATGGCCTGTGTCCGAGATCTGACTCATTTGACACAGATTGACAATTTAACCCGGTAGTTGGACCAGGTACATTTCTTTATCCGGCACTTAGGCAGAGATTCTTCAGATACTTTTGATATTTCCAGCTCTGGTGCTGGTCACTCAGATGACCCATATGGTTTTTCTGGTGCAAATCCTCCATTATATAGGCCTGACATTCCCGGTTAATGGAGATCTAATGACTCAGGAAGAGTTACATCAGGTGGACAAGATTGATGATGTAGACATTGACACCATTATCTTCTTTTGATGTGTATTCTCGTTATATCTTTTAATAGGCCTCTGTTAGATACTGGGTGGTTGTGCCTCAATCTCACTATATCTTTTGATAGGCCTCTGTTAGTCGTTGGGCATCTGTGCCCCATTTCCCTATATTTTTAGCTGTACATAGATTATGTATTAGATGATGATGTACTTAGGAATGTATACACTATTATTCCCTACATCATATTACCATCTATTGTTTACTATGCATGTATTATGTTATGCATATGTATGTATGTCCAGAGATATTCAGCATTGCCCCTGGATGGTCTTATGGTATGGCCAACACAGATGTCTTCCTCGACAGTTAGCCGTATTGATCACACCCCACTAGTATTGGTAGCCTCCCGTCTGAGCTCGTGGTATGATAGTTTGTCACCTCTAGACATGGTGACTGTAGATCATTTATTACAGCATTCCATGACCCTCCTGATGTTCCAAGTTCCTGTGGGCTTTGTTGATGGTATGCTGGAGCATTGGGAACCAGAGAAGTAAGTTTTTCGATTTGGGAGCTAGGAGTTGACTCCCACATTAGAGGAGTAAGATTGATTGATGGCTCTTCCCTTAGACAGACCTTGCACTCAAATGGCCATTGGCGGTTCATGACCCTCACTAGGTTAAGGCGTAGAGTAGTACAAGATGAGATTACATCTGGTCATGTGGTGTCCTAGAGTTTTCTGATAGATAGATTTGGCTCACTTGACAGTTATGCACGATAGTCTGGGGATTTCACCATGGCAGAGGATCAGTGGCGTGTAGCTAGAGTAGACGAATTGCTGATGTGTGTATTGTCATATGTATACGTGCCACAGTATATGGATGAGCTGGACATTGGCGTGATCATGGAATTAAGAGCTCTCAGGGAGGGTCATACCATTGTGCCTATGATCATGACAGAGCCATTGAGATCAGCCACATATTGTTGTACCTACGCTGTAGGGGTATTTATAGGTAGCTCGATCATGTTGTATGTGTGGTTCTTATCACACCCGAGACCGATTGGAACCTTCCGACGACATGGATTCTATTTTACCCATGAGATAGCCATGTCTTACTCTTTTTAGCTAGCCTAATGCACAGATGCTATGTCCTGGTCGGCGTTCTTGGCAGGGACTGGAGATTCATTTGGCATTTTGCCGTGTATAGGGCTCAGTTCACCCTACAACTTCATTACTAATGCATCTGGCATGGATTATCTCCCTCTGGCTAGTTTGAGGGGTATGACTACTTACCACCCACTGGCTGTGATGTGACTTTTTGACCAGTTTTAGGACTTCTATCCTTTTGAGGGGGCATTAGGTCAGCGTTTGGCTTCTCGCCACTTTTCAGCAGAGGACAGATCTAGGGTGTATGCCTGTTGGGATCAGCGTAAGCTAGCTGCAATTTCCATTAGCCATCCAGGCTGTTCGACAGAGTATTCTGCATGGATGGAGACATAGACCACATTGGTTGTGGTTGTATCCATAGTTCCGAGGATTAGTTCTGATGGTGAGGAGCCCATGGAGGACATTGATTATCCCATTGAGGATGAGATATTTACTGGATTGCTAGTAGCTCTTGTTGATTCACCTAGTGCTTCTGTAGCCGTGTGATGCCTTCTTCAGAATATTTAGCCTGGAGTCTGCACCTGATGACATTTGAGAGAGATCATGCTAGGGCCTTGATGTTGATAGCTTTTGACAGGAGTGATGCCACTCTATTAGAGAGAGATGATGCTTTAGCTCATAGAGATACCGCTATTGCTAATCGGGATGAGGCTAGATCATCCAGAGATGCACTGATTGTTGAGAGGGATAGAGCTATATCTTCCCGGGACGTAGCCATTACAGATAGTACTATAATGAGATCCTTTACCACTAGTATTATTGCTGAGACGAGTGCATACATTGATGAGCACCATGTCACCATGTAGTTGGCTGTTGATCTATTGGCTCGTATAGATACCTTTGGGCAGGAGCTCACAACATTACCTCCTTCTTCGGAGAGAGATGCTATGTTGGACTTGATAGCTCGTATATCCACTGATTTGTAGATGGGCTTGTATTTTCATGCACAAACTAGCTTAGCCATTTTTGTCATGTATAGTACACATTGTATATATCAAATAACATTATATATGGCAAGGAAATATATTTTGATTTACTTCCCATTTAGTTGTGCCTTGTTACTTGCTTGATATTTACTTGTTTCTTTAGGGCTTATGATCTTGATGTATTCTAAACTCATCCTTGATGGTTGGAAATTGAGATGTCTCAGGATCTTTTAGAATGGATCATTGATCTGTGTGTATCCCCTACTTTTTTTGGTGTCTTGGTACTGGTTTCTGTATATAGTGATGGAGAGGTGTGTGGCTTTCGTATATGGTCAGTGATGGAGAGGTGTGTGGCTAGTTCTAATCTTATGGATTGGGTCTTTGAGGCAACATGTGAGATGGTTGCCAACTCTCCCATTTATGGGGAGCTCAGGTAGTTCCATCCCTTTGGTCTGAAGCTGATGAAATGTGGTGGATTGAAGTTTAATCCCAGTACCATGTGATAATTTTTTATGTTTTGGTAGGGGTAAGACCGAACCATAAATGGCTTCCTACGTACTCCTATTGAAGAAGAGATCAAGTCTGCGTAGTTCGAACCTGGTGTAAAAGGTTCAACGCTGTATGTGATAAGGTGTAGAAGTGTGTTTTTATTTTATTTTTGTTGTTGTTTTTGTTTATTGCGACCGGGCTATTAAAAAATGGTTGCCTACGTACTCCCAGTTTACGGGGAGATCAGGTTGATGTAGTTTAACCTTTGTGTAGGACGAATTGCAGCCAAAAAGTTTGATCCCATGTTCAGGACAAACTGTAGGTGAAAAGTTTAATCCCATGTACAGGACAAACTGCAGGTGTGAAAAGTTTTATCCCTGGTGGGATAAAGCTGCAGGTGTGAAAGGTTCAATCCCTGGTGGGATAACCTAAAAGGTTTGAAACGAAGTGGACTGAAAGATCTAATGATTTGAAAACTAGGCTGCTGGTTTAAAGAATGTGTTTGTCCCTGATGGGCAGAAGGGTTTGAACAAAGGTTGTATGTAGAAAGGGTTAAAAAACCTGAATTAACTGGGGATCTGATGATCCAAAACTAGGATGTTTGCTTGATGGTAACTTCAGATATAGTACCGTTTTATGGTGTCCGAGTTGATGACCTATGGAAATTCGTCGCCATTCATTTCCTGTAATCTGGGAGCACCTCCTATCAATACCTCCTTGACAATAAACGGGCCTTCCTAGTTTGGAGCGAATTTTCCTTTAAACTGATCTTGGTTGTCAATGATCTTCTTCAAAACCAAGTCATGTTGTTTAAACTGCCGTAGCTAAACTTTTCTGTTGTAGGATCTGGCGATCCTTTGTTGGTATAACTGACCATAGAAGATAGCATCACTTCGCCTTTCGTCTATTAGAGGCAATTGGTGATACTTGTCTTGTAACCATTGGTCTCCATCTAGCTAAGCGTTTATCAACACTCTGAGGGATTCTATTTCCACCTCTATGTGAAGTACTGCTTTCAACCCATAGGTTAATGAGTAGGGGGTTGCCCCAGTGGAGGTGCGCATTAATGTTCTGTATGAGTCAGAGGCAAAAGGTCAGGCCATCCTTTGTGATTGGCGAACATCTTTTGCATGATCTTCTTAATGTTCTTATTAGTCGCTTCAACAACACCATTCATCTTTGGACGGTAGATGACGAAGTTAAGATGTTTGATGTGGAATTGACTGCATAACTCCTCAATCATTTTGTTGTTGAGTTTCTTAGCATTGTCTAACACAATCACCTATGGTTGTCCATATCAACAAATGACATTGTTTCTGATGAAACCAATGATAACTTCTTTGGTAACCCTGGGGAATGAGGATGCTTTTCCCCATTTGGTGAAGTAGTCGATCATGGTGAAGATAAATCGATGCCTGTTACTGGCTTTGGGCTCGATGGGCCCGATCACGTCCATTCCCCACATTGAGAAGGGCCAAGGTGAACTCAAATTGTGGAGCTCCCTTGGAGGGGCATGGATAACATTTCCATGAATTTGGCATTGATAACATCTCTTGACATGATCATCACAGTCAGCCTTGAGAGAGAGCCAGTAATGCCCTGTTATGAGAATCTTTTTGACAATTAGAGGGCTGCTCATGTGTGGGCCACAAACTCCACCATGGATTTCATCCATGAGCCTCTAAGCTTGGTCTTTGTCCAGACATCTAAGGAGACCTAATCCTGCATCTCTTTTGTAGAGTGCATCTCCGCTTAGGTAAAATTTCATAGCCAGTCGATGGATCCACCTTCTTTTAGTCGAGCTCGCCTCAGCGGGTGTAGATCCATCTCTCAAATACTCCCTGATATGCTGATACTAGGGGTGTTGGACTAGAGGTAGCTCATCCGATACTTCTCCAATGTAATTCCCATAGGCTGGAGCCTTTTTCAGGGCAAATTTGATGCTTGACATGTTTTCCATGTCAGGTATGTCAATCAACTAGGCCAAAGTTTCTATCACATCTGCAAAGTCATTCATATTCGGAGGAATGTGGAGGAAGTTTATTTCTTCAAACTCCAAAGCCATCTGTAACACTTGCCGATGGTAGGGCAACGAATGTAGCTCTTTAGTGTGATAGATTCCCGTGGTTTGTCTGATCACCAATTTGGAATCTCCAAAGACAGTTAACCGCCTGAAGCCCATTGATTGGGAAAGTTTTAGCCCCATGATACAACCTTCATACTCAGCTGTGTTGTTGGTGCTGATAAACTATAATTTGACGGCGACGTGATACTTCTCCCTCGTATCAGATACTAGAACTGCTCCAGCCCATAACCTTCCATGTTTACAGCTCCATCAAAATACATTTTCCATGTCTGGTATGCATCGTACAGATGGTGTTGCTTCACTGCCATTACTTGTGACCCCCCAAAGTAGGTATACATCACCCATCTTGGGTCGCCAAATACATGGTACGAAATTCAAATACAACTTAATTATACAACTATCGTGTAACATACGACAAAACATAAGCTAATAGTTTTAAAATGAATATTATCTTCTAGACAATATCCACACTCAATGGAGTCCTAATTAGAATTATTATCACACTATTTTATAGAATAATGAGAACTACTATAACACCATCTCAGGCCATCACTCCGTTCCTCGACTAGTTCCGGCTACGTTCTCATTTCCTGAAGAGAATAATGGAAGTAAAAGGGTGAGCTCAACTAGTCTAGTAAGAAATATTATGACTTAAATAATGCAGAATAAATTATCATTAGCCTTCAACAATGTTAAATTGATAGAATATAATAGACAACAAGTTTAACTACAGCGGAATAAGCAATCCATTGGAAGAGTTAAGTAGAGCATGATATCTACTATCTTCTATGATTTAAAAAGTTTATCATTAACTTTATTGCTGGGACTCAGCTTAATAAATATATCACATCATCGAATCATCCCTACACTATGGGCCAAGGATATTCATTAGTATCACATCCATAAATTATTCTTGCACTACGGGCCAAAAATTATTCGTGTAATCATCAATGGTCATGAATATACCGAATTATCCCTGGTTATAATCATACCAATCAACAGTCCATCTATGCACGTAAGCCAAAGATGACTTTCATCACAATATAAGCATGAGGATGATGACAATGATATAAGAATTTAATTCAAAGAAAGTAAAGGATAAATTTTTAAAGATTTATAATTTAATTTATCCAAAATTCAATAATGTCCAAATTTTCAACATGATACTGCTTTGTAGAGTAAAATTCAAGAATAATATCCATGTATCAAAAATAATTTGGACATAAAAGAAATAAATTTTTTGGTGAATAGTACCCCGTGAATAGTACTTCAGGAATAGTACCCCGTGAATAGTACCCCGACATGAAAAGTGCCCCAAATCCCCGAGTGAATAATATTTGAGTGAATAATAATCGAGTGAATAGTAACCCATGAATAGTAACTCGTGAATAGTACCCCGACATGAAAAGTACCCCAAATACCCGAGTGAACAATATTTAAGTGAATAGTAATCAGGTGAATAGTAACCCATGAATAGTAACTCGTGAATAGTACTTCGGGTGAAAATATTGATATTAATAAGAAAGTTCATATCAATATTCCAATAAAATGATACTGGATGAAGTGCAAAACTCAAGGATATTCCACTAATTTCAAGGATTATAGAAGCAATACTTACCATATTAAGTTTAGATTTAAGAATATGAAAAGAATTAACATATGAAAACTGCAAATGGATTTTCACCTGTCATACGGTACGTAATCTGCGTAGACAGGTTATTCCGACATATTAAAAGATGAATACGAAAAATAGTATTCCTTATGAATACGAAAGAAATAATATCCCTTACCTTAGTAGAACGCTAGATACTGCAAAAGTGAAGTAGCAGAATACTCTTCTTCTTGCTTTCTATAATTTCTTTCTCTATAGTATCTCTTGTGAATCTCAGTGAATTGGTGAGAATGAAAGAAGAATTAAGCTTCTATTTATAGGAGAATGAACTAAATAATAACTAATTCACGAACGGTCCAGATTGATTTACTATTAGAGCAGATTTGGTCTACAGATTGATTACTATTAAAACCACAACAAGCGGTCAGATTGATTTACTTTTAAAACCACCACCGACGGTCCAGATTGATTACTTTTAAAACCACCACCGATGGTCCAGATTAATTACTTTTAAAACCACCACCGACGGTTCAGATTGATTTAATATTAAAACTACCACCGACGGTCTAGATTGATTAACTATTAAAACCACCACCGACGGTCTGGATTGATTAACTATTAAAACCACCATCAATGGTCCAGATTGGTTTAACTTATTACACTTTAGTACCCCTAAAGTTTTACAAGTTTGCATTATTCCCCCTTAACTTTTGTAAATCACTTATCTTCAATAAACACATTTTTAATACTTCAACAATTATTCATCATTAATATTATAACTCAAAATATTTAACAACCAGGTCGTTCCCAGGAAAGATGGGGCTTTCCGATAAGGATTTCTCCTTATTGGCGCGCAATTAGGTGACAAAACCTCTCCTTGACAGAACTTCTAGACATTGTCAATATTGCAAATAATAATATAAATAATTTTGTCGTCTCAATTATTGATTTAATAAAATAACATATTATGCAGATGATACTGTGACAATAATTGAATCAATAATATGAGAGATATGACGCAATAATTACTGTAGCAATAATTGAGTATAACTGAGTGACTTCTCACGTAAGCATCAATAATAAATACCGTTTGCAACTATGCAACCACGCGTATTACTGTACTTTTACCACCGAGTAGTTCAACAGTTTAACGGTAAAACCTCCGCTATTATTTTTATAAAAAGATATTTCTTTCGTTTTCTAACTACGATAATACTTTCATTGTGGGGTCCACCAATGATTGTGCCATCGTACGAATATTCCCTATTAAAATGAATATTCCCCGACCAATCAAATATTCACTAACATAACGAATATTTTATATCAACTTGCTTAATTTGAAAAAAAATCCAAATATTACCCACGACTATAACAGTATATCATATCCACACCATAATATTCAAAAATATATTTTGAGAAAAAATTATTCTTTCTTCGAAAAAGTTGGGGTCTTACATCCTCCCCTTCTTATGAAATTTTATCCTCGAAATTAGGGTACGTACCTGATATGTCGAAGAGGTGAGGATACCTTGATTTCATTTCAGATTCTAACTCCCAGGTCATTTCCTCCACATCGTGGTTTCTCCACAAAACTTTGACTTGAGGTATAACCTTGGACTGTAGAATATGATCCTTCTTATCCAAGATTTTAACATATATCTCCTCAAACGTTAAATCTTCCGCTATCTCATCTAGTTCTAATTCAATAATATAGTTCGTGGTCGTCCACATATTTACGTAACATTGATACGTGAAAAACATTATGAAAATGCGACATACTAGGCGGTAAAGCGAGTCTATAGGCCACAGTTCCTACTCGATCGAGGAATTCAAATAGACCAATAAAATTGAGGGTTGAGATTTCCTCTCTTCATCGACTCTTACTTCTGGAATAATGCCTTCTTGCACCTTTTTCTTCACATTCATCAGCTCTAAGTCTGTAGCTTGAGCGACTTTAACTTTATCGACTAAAGTTTGTTCATTCGCTATCTTCACGTAGGTTCTTAGAGTCCTTAACTTTATCTCCATCCTTTGTAAGTCATACAAAATGGGCCTTTGCGTTGACAATGTCACACTCGTACCCGCATATGATCTTCTACTCAATGCATCAGCTACTACGTTCGCTTTTCCAGGATGGTATTGAATGGTATGGTCGTAATCTTCAACAGCTCGAGCCAACGTCTTTGGCGCATGTTACGTTTGTTTTGGGTGAAAAAATATTTGAGGGATTGTATCGGGTTCAAAGTGGATACAAAATTTGATTTCACGCTCTGGGGTAGGCCAAAAAGTTCTTCAGGGAATACGTCAGGAAATTTCTTTTTTTTTACAATAGAAATATCATTCAAATCTGACGTATTTTTATTTAAATTCGTGACATGGCTAAGAAAGCTTGACATCCATTTTTTAATAAACGAATAACTTTATGGCTTGATATGATAGTGAATGACTTTAGTGGTTTGGTTACTTGAATTCGTATAACAGGTTAGTTAGGAATATTAAAACTAACAACCTTACGAAAAACGATCAATTTTAGCACGATGAGTAGTCAACCAATCAATTCCTAAAATCACATCGAATACAAGTATTTTCAAAGAGAGAAGATCGACAGGTAATGTGAAAATGTCGATTTGAATCAAACAAGATTTATAAACAGTGGATGTAATGATGGTTTCTCCCAACAGAGTTTTAACCGATAAGTTAAAGTCTAATTTCTACGGAGTCGAGTTTAAACGTTGAGCACAATTAAGTAAAATAAAAGAGTGGGTAGAACTGGTATCGAATAAGGTATAGACTTTGCTAGATTTTATGATTATCTTACCCATGATAACCTCATTTGGGTTCCTCATCATGAAAAATGCTCTCTTAAACTACCGATTTGAATTGCCTGGGACATCCTTTGGTGTCACCATTCCAGCTGGACTTGACTTTGCTATAAAGGACATTCCACCCTTAATTGCTTCGTCGCATTCCTGATCCATGATTTGAATCATTACTCTCTGATCCATATCGAATTGGGGTTGACCGCTCTGTACTGGGTAATTCCGAACTCGATGTTGGATTCTCCCAATTGCTGTCCAAAAAGCGAAATCCATTTCATCTATTTGGGCCTTATTGGATTGGACGTCTTTTTCTACAATATCAACACGTCGTGCAGCTTTTACCCATGCATCATCTATTCTCATTCGTTCATTTTCTTCTTCTTTCATCAGAACTTTGATCATAGCATTCTCATATTTCAGCTCTAATATCTTATACTCTGCCAAAGAATGCTTATGTTCAAGCATCGTACATCGGGTAACAAAATTTTGAATTGTTGCATCCCTTTGCTCCACGACCGCCTGTCGTTCTTCAGCCTACTCTTCTAACTCATGAATACGATTTTGTAATTCTAAATTTTGATCATAAAATTCTTCTAATAAATTCTCCTCAGGTTCCTTTTCTTCCCCTTCTTCCTCACTCTCAGCTGCAACCTCTGTGACTAGCTCGGGTGCAACTATTTGTTCTTCACTCACCACGTAGATATCTCTAATTTCTTCTTCGTCTAACATCACATTAACCTGGTTGGTGATTAAAGGTGTCTCAACGGTCTTATTCACTCCATTGTTAACATTTTCAGCTGCCATTTTCAAACACAGCCACAAAACAAGGGTAAATTGACATGCCACATATTATCTCTATACTCTAACCGACCAATTAAATAACAAATAAACTTAGGTAGGTCATACTAGCGAAGGAATTCCCTGTCTCTCCCCTCCTAGTTCTTGTCTCACATCTCAGCCAGGGATCATATCCCTAAGCTTTGATACCAACTGTGATGCCCCCAAAGTAGGTATACATCACCCATCTTGGGTCACCAAATACATGGTACAAAATTCAAATACAACTTAATTACACAACTGTCGTGTAAGATACGACAAAACATAAGCTGAGAGTTTTAAAACGAATATTATCTTCTAGACAATATCCATACTCAATGGAGTCCTCATTAGAATTATTATCACACTATTTTATAGAATAATGAGGACTACTATAACACCATCTCAGGACATCACTCCGTTCCCCGACTAGTTCCGGCTGTTATGTTTGAAATATTCAATAACGCAATCAAATTGTATAAAAGTGCGGAAGCGTGTAAAATCAGAGTTTAAAAAAATTTACAAACCATATACCCGGATCACCCTTTATGCATAATTATTAATTAAACAAAAAGATGAATAAGAATCATACCCTTGAAGATCGAGCTTCCTCAGGTACAAGTTCACCTCCAATCCTTTTCACGTTCAACTTGAATCCACCGGGATTGGTTCCTTCCTTAGATCAACGTTAGCCACCCAAGCGTTTGGCCTCTAGAGGTGATCCACCAAGGAAGAAGAAAATTCAAGAAGAAGGGTGGTTGGCTAAACCCTAGTTTTTCTATCTCTATAGAAAATGTGTACTCTCCCAACAAATTGGAATTATTACGTATGTTGAAAAATCAACAACCCATTCAACACCCATAATAAGACTCCTCTTATTTATAGATGTGGGCAACCCATCTTAACAATTAAGGAATTGGATTTTATTTAATTAATTAAATTTTTTTAATTAATTAAGCTCCCTAATCTTATTAGGGATAATTAATTAAACTCTTTTAATTAATTTAACCTCCTAATCTTATTAGGAATAAATGAGAGTACTTATATTAAATTAATTCCTAAACTCTTTTAGAAATTAAAATAATAATAATTGTAATAATATTAATAAAACTCCTCTTATTAATTTATATTTAATATTTCTAAAATATTAAATAATAAATATTAAGCTATTTAATTTATTCTATCACCATAGATTAAATTAAATATACATAATTTTTATATTATTACGATTATGCCATTAACTTCTTAAAAATTATTCTTCCTTTTATGGTGTGACCCTTTAGGTTCTCCATATTAAACCTAGGTTGTGAATAAATCAATTAGAACAATTCTAATCTTATTTAAATAAATAAATTAAACAATTAATTTATTTAAATAATATTTATTCTATAATAGGGATAAGCCTCCTAGCGATCAACGACTTTCCGGATAATATAGATTTCAACATTAATCATTAAAGAACCTTTGAGTAAATAGTTACCGTGACAATTCAATCCTTCCACCATACAATGTCCCAATTAAATATAAGACATGGAATTCTTGTCAAGTCTTATTTTATTTAATTATATGTATTTCGATCCTTAAATGCACAACTCAAATAATGCAAATTAGAAACTCCTTTCTAATTTCATTTCGCCTAACAGCCAAGGACTACTGGGTTGTCATTTATCGAATCACATAGGACATTTCTCTTCTTTTATTAGAAGTGGTAGATTCTTTATTGATCATACATTATCTCCATGTACAACTTATTATACCCAAGCATACCCTTTGATATACCCTAAGGGTCTTAAGGAATAAGTCAAAGTATAACTCATCATACACAAGATACTATGATGATCTCAAGTCCAAGGATTACTTGTACTACTATCACTACAGGAATTCCTATTGACAGGCAAATAAAACTCCATTAGGTATTCCTTAGCGAGCCACGTTCAATGAACTTATTCTCTAATAAGCACCTACATACTTGCTTTAGTGTCTCCACACAAATGATCATGAGATCAATCATCCTTATCCAATGAGCAAGCAACGTATGTACCAATCTATCCGGATTCACTAATCCCCAATTTAGTAATCTAACGATTGGGAACTATTTTAGTTTTAAGCTTTCTAAGAATTTAGATCTCATTAGAATGATCATCATCATTATTCTAAAAGCATTGCTTAAAACTATGGGTTTATCACATATTATAAAACAAAGATCATGTAGATAATTAAAAGCCTTTAATAAATTAATACTTTTATTAATAAATGAATAAGATTGTTATAAAGTATATGCTTTATCATCAAACATGATTGGCTTGTATGCATACTACTTTCAATCTCCCACTTGCACTAAAGCCAATCGTCATGGTAACTCATACTCTTCTTCTCTAAGTGACGATTATCCCTGTTTGTTGGATAAGCTTTAGTTAATGGATATGTAATGTTGTTTATGAGAGTCCACTATCTCTATAGTGATTTCCCATCTTTCAATGATTCTAATAATCAAATGAAAGTGCCACAACACATGTTTAGATCCAAGATGAGACTTAGGAACTATTCCTAGTTACGTAATAAACTTTTAATCCAAACAATCAACTTGCGACTTCATTTATAGCTATATACTTTATCTTTATCACTAAACCAAAGAACTCTTTCATTGTTTGGAACCTTTCAATTCATCGCACCACCGTTCAAGATAACGCTTTACCTTAAAGTGGATTTTTCATCATCTTGATCATTCGAAAAACTTGAGTCTGTTAAGCCCTCTAGTTTTAATTCGGACCCACCATGTATGCTCACATCTTTAGTGCTTGGGTTAAGAACTTTAAGATGTTTTTCAGCGACTCATAGTGAACTTCTCCGAATATGACCGATCAACATCGGTCTCAGATATTTCATTGCATACATGATAGTCACTCATGCGACCTCTCTTTTAGAGAGTCCGTGGGGACTATTAAGAGAGACATTCCATAGCTCATCGACATGAGACATCTCTTGGAGTTTGCCATGCTAAACGACTTTAGCATCAAATGAATATACGTTCCTTGGGTTAAGTTGAGCATCTTTTTAAATCTATCTATATAGATTTATATCCCCAATTAAGATACTCTTCCAAATCATTCATGGAGGAATATTTAGACAACTTTATCTTTTCTGATTGTAGCATTGATATGTCATTCCTTATCCGTAGTATATCAACATATAATATTAGGAATGTCACGACGCTCCCACTGACCCTTTTGTACACACTAGAACTCTTACATCATCGCATGTAACTCTGGATCATCATCTTCTATGATGCGTACCTCATCATCATCATCCATGATGAATCCATACCTCCTAGGTATCTTTGGTACTATTCCAGATTTACGATTCAGTTTTGGTATAATAGGTCTATCTACTGGTTCCTCTTATTTGACTTATAGTATTTTGTGGTTCTTGAACTTTTCAAGATCTATCATCCTCCCACTAGCCCCTTTTATGATAAACACCTTTATCTTAGAAGGAAGTGTGTTTCGCAATAAACACCTTTTGCTAAGTAGGATTATAGAACATATACCCTAAACTTACTTTAGGATGTCCGACAAATCTGTACATGTCAAATCTTGTCCCAAGCTTATCCTTTGAAACCTTTTCACATAAGTTGGACAACCACTTATCTTAACATACTTAAGATTAGGAATCCTCCATGTCCATAACTTTTATGGAGTCTTGGGGCCGGGTTTTGAGGTTACCATTTTTCTAGATATGCAGCCATTTCTAGGACATGATCCTAGAAGTATACTGGAATGTCGGTAAAATCATTTTGGACCGTACCATGTTCAACAAGGTATGATTTTTCCTTTCAGATACATCAATCAATTATTACGTATCATGAGGTGTCCATTATGAGAAAAACCATTTGAGATGATCTAGAAACTTATTGCACAAGTATTTATTCCTTGATCTAATCAAAGAATCTTAATACTTTGTCAATTTGTTTCACTTTTTGAATTCTTTGAACCTTTCAAATAATTCACACTTGTATTTCTACAAATACACACATTCAACTCTTTGAATGATCATCTTTTTTTCTTATACTAATTTGTTCAATATGCAAAATTATTTTTCATGTAAGTCAAGTATACAAAATTTATTAAGTAATATTCCAGTTCTATACAAAACATTATTATTATAAATAGAACAACAATTGTTCTTAATTATAATACCAATTTTTTTTTAACAAGAACTAGAATACAATAACAACTTATTGACTTAATAGATTTGCCCGTAGGCATTGCTAAACTATAAGTTTCTATGGATAATATGGCAACCTTTCTACATTTCCCGCACATAGGATTACTTATATTTGTTTAGCTTTCTACTTCTGTTTGGTCCCTTCATAAATCTATATTTATGATAACCAAAGTCGGTATCCAATACCCAAGTAGAACCTCGACTTAAAGAAAAATTTATTTCAATCAAGAACAAAATCAGATTGTAAATAGAAACTTCACTAAGCTTCTTTGGTTAGCCTCTGCAAGATGCTTCTTGTAGTTTCTTTCCAGTGTCTAGGCTTATTGCAATGGAAGCAAACTCCTTTGCTATCCGTGATCGCTTTTGTTCTTATTATACTTTGTTTATGCCTTCTATATACCTTCTTTGAATCGTTCTTTTAGGAAGAAGATCCTTTGGCCCTACCAAGAATACATGGTCTTTCTTGGTTGAAAGTGACTCTCAACATTTTTCAACATGTTAAGCAAATCAATGAGCATTCGATATCTAGCTTGTTCATATGAAAAATTCACAACGATTGTGAAATGAGTCAAGGGAGTGAGTGCAAGATCAAATCTTGGCTCAACTCTCCATCCATGACAAAAACAAGTTGTCTAATTGATCAATCAAATTGATTATGTTAAGAACTTTTTCCGCATCAGTAGTGTCATTGGTCATTCTAGATCGGAAGAGCTCCTTAGATATCGATATCTATCGGCCCTACTTTCCTCACCATCAACTACTTGATGTGCGGGAATATAGTAGGAGCATCCATAGTTTCATCTACGTCAAGCTCGTACATTTCGTGGATGCGAGCATGATGCATCGAGAAATAATCTGTGTGCATCATCTCGCCACTTTCTAAAAGTAGCAATGTCTTCCTCAGAGGCATTATTCGCAACCATTGCGAGGATAGGCGATTAAGGACATAAGATAACTTTTTTCACCATGAGAACTATTCTCAAATTCCTTAACCAATCCATTTAATTTTATTCGTTAATTTAGTATCTAATATGCTTCGCAAATGATAGTAATTTTAGACATTGTAAAATTTCAGTAAATGAATTTGTAATTAACAACATTTTAACATACATTCTATTATTAATTACCAAAATAAATTAGGTCTTGTTTTAAATTGGTATCTCCCACTATTTTCTTCAAACTATATTACCTCACTTATATAGTTCTAGCAAAATCTAATTAAAGATTAGCTAGTGAGAATAAGGATCCCATTTCAAATGTATATAGCCTTGTGGTGACACAACAAACTATATATAAATAAATAGGTAGACAACTTTTGTCAATTACATCAACTATGCAACTCCTTGTATTTTGCCTCTTAGATTATTTTGATCAAGTGGTGGCACATCCCAATTAAAATTATCCAAGTTAAGTCCAACCTAGCACTCCATATATTCAAAAAGAAAATATCATTCTTGTGGTGACACAACAAAACAATATTGTTCAATTTTCTTTATAAGCATCAAATGTGATAAATTAACATCTTAAATACTTAATACTTGCCTTGTGGTGACACAACAAACTCATATTAAATATTTAATACTCTATTAATTTTATCATGCTAGAAGGCTTATGTTCGATATTCCAAATATCTTTGAACGCTTAGGACTTAATATAAAAATTGAGGGGTTTGCTATTAATTTGTCTCATCTTTATGCACACACATATATATATATATATATATATATAAAATACGTAGCGTTATATTAATAAACATATAAGCATGTTTGCATAATATATATATATATATAGTATAAGCATGCACATATAGAATACTATATTCTACCGGATTGATTATGGACTTTTATTCTAGTTTGGTTCACTAGAGCCACCAAGTGAACCAAAAGGTCAAACCCCTAGGGGTGCAAGAAATAATATTTAAATATAACTATTACATTTAAACATCAAGCTTCATTACAAACGGGTCTTCAAGCGCTCCTTACTCTTTGATCTCTAATTTTTCAAAATTAATTCTAACTATTCCTATTACAAAACTATTTAAAATAAATAGAAACCTTGATCGTGATCGAGGGAAGTACATAGGAGGAGATAGAATTTACATTAAGAAAAATTAGAGAAGACGAGGCAACGCTGTAACCCCATTTAATAAAACCCATACATTCATGCATCCAACTAAAATAAAATCCAATCACATGGTCAATAGTCCATAATCAATCCCATTTATTATCATACACATCATCATACGATCAATAAATAACATTCATCCTATGAATAATAAACATTTAATATATATATTGATATCATTTAATGGGCAAATTTAGTTAGTATAAAATCTATTTTTGAATCAAAATAAACTCCTTTATTTTAATCCAAATTTAAATCAAAATAAAACAATTTTATTTTAATTTATCCTATTTTGAATAAAATAAACTATTTTATTTTAATCAAAATCTTTAATCAAAATAAACTCTTTTATTTTAATTAATTATGGAATCCAATTCCATATTAAAAAAATAATCTTTAATTAAAATAAACTCTTTTATTTTAATTAATTATGGAATCCAATTCCATGTAAAAAAATCTTTTATTAAAGGAAACACGGATATTCTTTCCTATTCACAAATAAACTCCTTTATTTTGAATAATATGAAATCTTATTCCATATTTAAATAAACTCTTTTAATTAAGGAAATTAGGATTCTCTTTCCTATTCACAAATAAACTCTTTTATTTTGAATAATATGAAATCTTATTTCATATCTAAATAAACTCCTTTATTTAAGGAAAAATATAATCCAATTTCAACTCCAATTAGTTATTATGGAATCCAATTCCAACTCTAATTAGTTAGCATGAAATCTAATTTTAAAATTAAAATAAATCTTTTATTTTAATATTAAAATAAATCTTTTATTTTAAGATTAAAATAAACCTTTTATTTTAATTATAAAATTATTAAAATTAAAATAAAACTTTATATTTTAATATTAAAATAAACCTTTTATTTTAAAATTAAAATAAACTTTTATTTTAATTATATAATAATTAAGAATATATATATAACTATTATATATATATAATAACAAAGAATATATATATATATATATAATATAATATTATATATATATATATATATATATATATATATATATATATATATATATATACGGTAATTTATCTGGAAAGTGTAGTTTAATTAAAGTAATATTCATCACGTGAACTGACTTGGTTTTCACGTGGCCACTAAAATCATGTTAACTCTTACTCTTATATATATATGATATATATACTACCACGTCCATGGTCTTGAAAAAACGATGATTCGCAATGTAGTAATTTGATCATAATAATAATAAAGTTATCGAATTTCTTTAAAAAAAAAATCGCCATTTTTTTTTTTTTTAATAAATTGTATACAATAAAATTATGCCCAATAAAATTGTTCTAAACACATATCAACATACATATCAAATCTGAACAATTAATAATTCGCATAAAGGTTTGGCTTTGATACCACTGTTATGTTTGAAATATTCAATAACGCAATCAAATTGCATAAAAGTGCGGAAGCGTGTAAAATCAGAGTTTAAAAAAATTTACAAACCATATACCCGGATCACCCTTTATGCATAATTATTAATTAAACAAAAAGATGAATAAGAATCATACCCTTGAAGATCGATCTTCCTCAGGTACAAGTTCACCTCCAATCCATTTCGCGTTCGACTTGAATCCACCGGGATTGGTTCCTTCCTTAGATCAACGTTAGCCACCCAAGCGTTTGGCCTCTAGAGGTGATCCACCAAGGAAGAAGAAAATTCAAGAAGAAGGGTGGTTGGCTAAACCCTAGTTTTTCTATCTCTATAGAAAAGGTGTACTCTCCCAACAAATTGGAATTATTACGTATGTTGAAAAATCAACAACCCATTCAACACCCATAATAAGACTCCTCTTATTTATAGATGTGGGCAACCCATCTTAACAATTAAGGAATTGGATTTTATTTAATTAATTAAATTCTTTTAATTAATTAAGCTCCCTAATCTTATTAGGGATAATTAATTAAACTCTTTTAATTAATTTAACCTCCTAATCTTATTAGGAATAAATGAGAGTACTTATATTAAATTAATTCCTAAACTCTTTTAGAAATTAAAATAATAATAATTGTAATAATATTAATAAGACTCCTCTTATTAATTTATATTTAATATTTCTAAAATATTAAATAATAAATATTAAGCTATTTAATTTATTCTATCACCATAGATTAAATTAAATATACATAACATATTATTACGATTATGCCATTAACTTCTTAAAAATTATTCTTCCTTTTATGGTGTGACCCTTTAGGTTCTCCATATTAAACCGGTTGTGAATAAATCAATTAGAACAATTCTAATCTTATTTAAATAAATAAATTAAACAAATAATTTATTTAAATAATATTTATTCTACAATAGGATAAGCCTCCCTAATGATCAACGACTTTCCGGATAATATAGATTTCAACATTAATCATTAAAGAACCTTTGAGTAAATAGTTACCGCATAATTCAATCCTTCCACCATAAAATGTCCCAATTAAATATAAGACATGGAATTCATCACAAGTCTTATTTTATTTAATTATATGTATTTCGATCCTTAAATGCACAACTCAAATAATGCAAATTAGAAACTCCTTTCTAATTTCATTCTCGCCGCCAAGGACTACTTGGGTTGTCATTTATCGAATCACATAGGACATTTTCTTCTTTTATTAGAAGTGGTAGATTCTTTATTGATCATATATTATCTCCATACAACTTATTATACCCAAGCATACCCTTTGATATACCCTAAGGGTCTTAAGGAATAAATCAAAGTATAACTCATCATACACAAGATACTATGATGATCTCAAGTCCAAGGATTACTTCAGTACTACTATCACTACAGAATTCCTATCGACAGCAAATAAAACTCCATTAGGTATTCCTTAGCGAGCCACGCTCAAATGAACTTATTCTCTAATAAGCACCTACATACTTGCTTTAGTGTCTCCACACAAATGATCATGAGATCAATCATCCTCATCCAATGAGCAAGCAACGATGTACCAATCTATCCAGATTCACTAATCCCCAATTTAGTAATCTAACGATTGGGAATTATTTTAGTTTTAAGCTTTCTAAGAATTTAGATCTCATTAGAATGATCATCATCATTATTCTAAAAGCATTTCTTAAAACTATGGGTTTATCACATATTATAAAACAACATCATGTAGATAATTAAAAGACTTTAATAAATTAATACTTTTTATTAATAAATGAATAAGATTGTTACAAAGTATATGCTTTATCATCAAACATGATTGGCTTGTGTGCATACTACTTTCACCGGCTACGTTCTCATTTCCTGAAGAGAATAATGGAAGTAAAAGGATGAGCTCAACTAGCTTAGTAAGAAATATTATGACTTAAATAATGCAGAATAAATTATCATTAGCCTTCAACAATGTTAAATTGATAGAATATAATAGACAACAAGTTTAACTGCAGCGGAATAAGCAATCCATTGGAAGAGTTAAGTAGAGCATGATATCTACTATCTTCTATGATTTAAAAAGTTTACCATTAACTTTATTGCTGGGACTCAGCTTAATAAATAGATCACATCATCGAATCATCCCTACACTATGGGCCAAGGATATTCATTAGTATCACATCCACAAATTATTCTTGCACTACGGGCCAAGAATTATTCGTGTAATCATCAATGGTCATGAATATACCGAATTATCCCTGGTTATAATCATACTAATCAACAGTCCATCTATGCACGTAAGCCAAAGATGACTTTCATTACAATATAAGCATGAGGATGATGACAATCATATAAGAATTCAATTCAAAGAAAGTAAAGGATAAATTTTTAAAGATTTATAATTTAATTTATCCAGAATTCAATAATGTCCAAATTTTCAACATGATACTGCTTTGTAGAGTAAAATTCAAGAATAATATCCATGTATGAAAAATAATTTGGACATAAAAGAAATAAATTTTTTGGTGAATAGTACCTCGTGAATAGTACTTCGGGAATAGTACCCTGACATGAAAAGTGCCCCAAATACACTAGTGAATAATATTTGAGTGAATAGTAATCGGGTGAATAGTAACCCATGAATAGTAACTCGTGAATAGTACCCTGACATGAAAAGTGCCAAAAATACCCGAGTGAACAATATTTGAGTGAATTGTAATCGGGTGAATAGTAACCCATGAATAGTAACTCGTGAATAGTACTTCGGGTGAAAATACTGATATTTAATAAGAAAGTTCATATCAATATTCCAATAAAATGATACATGAAGCGCAAAACTCAAGGATATTCCACTAGTTTCAAGGATTATAGAAGCAATACTTACCATAGTAAGTTTAGATTTAAGAATATGAAAAGAATTAACATAGGAAAACTGCAAATGGATTTTCACCTGTCATACGGTACCTAATCAGCGTAGACAAGTTATTTCGACATACTAAAGGATGAATACGAAAAATAGTATTCCTTATGAATACGAAAGAAATAATACCCCTTACCTTAGTAGAAAGCTGGAAACTGCAAAAGTGAAGTAGCAGAATACTCTTCTTCCTGCTTTCTATAGTTTCTCTCTCTATAGCGTCTCTTGTGAATCTCAATGAATTGGTGAGAATCAATGAAGAATTAAGCTTCTATTTATAGGAGAATGGACTAAATAATAACTAATTCACGAACGATCCAGATTGATTTACTATTAGAACGGATGGTCCAGATTGATTACTATTAAAACCACAACCGATGGTCCAGATTGATTACTTTTAAAACTACCACCGACGGTCCAGATTGATTACTTTTAAAACCACCACCGACGGTCCAGATTGATTTACTATTAAAACCACCACCGACGGTCCAGATTGATTAACTATTAAAACCACCACCGACGGTCCAGATTGATTAACTATTAAAACCACCATCAATGGTCCAGATTGGTTTAACTTATTAAACTTTAGTACCCTTAAAGTTTTCCAAGTTTGCAGTATTCCCCCTTAACTTTTGTAAATCACTTATCTTCAATAAACACATTTTTAATACTTAAACAATTATTCATCATTAATATTATAACTCACAATATTTAACAACCAGGTCATTCTCAAGAAAGATGGGGCGTTCCGATAAGGATTTCTCCTTATTGGCGCGCAATTAGGTGACCAAACCTCTCATTGACAGAACTTCTAGACATTGTCAATATTGCAAATAATAATATGAATAACTTTTTCGTCTCAATTATTGATTTAATAATATAACATATTATGCAGATGATAATGTGACAATAATTGAATTAATAATATGAGAAATATGATGCAGCAATTACTATAACAATATTTGAGTATAACTGAGTGGCTTCTCATGTAAGCATCAATAATCAATACCGTGTGCTATTATGCAACCACGCGTATTACTGTACTTTTACCACCGGGTAGTTCAACAGTTTAACGGTAAAACCTCCGTTGTTATTTTTATAAAAAGATATTTCTATCATTTTCTAACTACGACAATACTTTCGCTGTGGGGTCTACCAATGATTGTGCTGTCGTACAAATATTTCCTGTTAAAATGAATATTCCCTGACCAATCGAATATTCACTAACATAACAAATATTTTATATCAACTTGCTTATTTTGAAAAAAAAATCCAAATATTACCCACAACTATAACATTATATCATATCCATACCATAATATTCAAAAATATATTTTGAGAAAAAAATATTCTTTATTCAAAAAAGTTTAGGTCTTACATTACCCCTTCATCGGGGAAGTATGTTTCTAAAGTTTTGAAATCGCTTGAAGGTGCGACATCCAGTTGATCCGCAATTCCCTAACCTTCAATAGACTTTTGCTTCAAGTAGACGATGTCAAATTATTGTAGGATCAACTACCATCTGGACAGCCGATAATTTAACATGGGTTTATTGAACACGTACTTAAGAGGATCCACGCGGGATATGAGACGGGTTGTGTGACCATGGAGGTAATGCTGTAACCTCATGGAAGCCCATACTAAAGTATAACAAGTCTTCTCAATCAAAGTGTACTTGTGTTCACTACTGCTAAATCTTTTGCTGAGGTAGTAGATAGCTCACTCTTAGCCTCTATCGTCTTTTTGTCCCAGCATGCAGCCCATGGCATTGTCATTAATGGACAGGTACATGAATAGGGGAACACCATCCCTGGAGGTACCAAAATAGGAGCTTTGACTAGCTGCTCTTTGATGGTAAAGAAGGCCTTCTAATACTCATCATTCCATTTCATGGAGGAGTTATTCCTTAACAACTTGAAGATAGGCTCACAGGTTGCTGTGAGTTGGGAGATGAATAGGCTGATGAAGTTGATTCTTCCCAAAAATCATCGTATTTCCTTCTCTGTCTGAGGAATGGGCATTTTTGTAATGACCTGGATTTTGGTGGGATCTAGCTCAATCCCTTTGTAGCTGACTAGGAAACCTAGTAACTTGTCTGATTTAATGCCAAAGGCGCACTTGGCTTGATTTAACTTCGAGTTGTACTTATGCAACCTATTGAAGAGCTTTCTGAGATGGTCTATGTGGTCTTCTTCCCTTTGGGATTTGACAATGATGTCATCCACGTAGATCTCTATATCTTTATGTATTAAGTCATGAAAAAGAGCCATCATGGACCGCTGGTAGGTAGCTCCGGCATTGATGAGGTCGATTAACAACCGTCTGTAGCAAAAGGTTCCCCAAGGCATGCTGAATGTAGTTTTGTCAAGATCCTCTTCAGTAACCATAATTTGATTGTACCCCGCAAAGGAGTACATGTCATATTGAGTAGTATTATCAATGAGAATGCGGATAAATAGAATGGGGAAACTATCCTTAAGGAAGTCTTTATTAAGATCCCGATAATCCACGCAAACTCGCACTTTTCCTCCCGGTTTAGGCACGGGGAGTGTGTTGGATAGCCATTCAGGGTATGCTGACACCATGATGATGCCAGCTTGAATTTGTTTCACAATTTCTTCTTTAACCTTTAAACTCCACCGAGGTTTTAATCAACTGAGCTTCTGCCTGACTGGCTTGAATCCCTCTTTAATGGAAAGGCGATGGATGACGATGTTAGTGGATAAACCAACCATGTCTTCATGAGACCATAAAAACACATCCTAGAATTGGGTTAATAACATAACCATGTAATTCCTTTGGTTTGGAGTGAGGTCTATACCGATCTAGATTAGCTTAGGGTTTTCTAAGGTTCCGAAATTGAATGAGGTGGTTTGATCAAGATTTGGTTTGAGGTTTTCCTCGACCCATTCCTTAATCTCCTGAGGTATCTCATAGTCCTCTGGTATTTTCATCAAGTCTGAGTCCAACTTTACATCAAAGTTACAATCCTTGTGGAGAAAAGGCACCTCATCTGAAAGTAGTATGCATACAAGCCAATCATGTTTGATGATAAAGCATATACTTTTTAACAATCTTATTCATTTATTAATAAAAAGTATTAAATTATTAAAGGCTTTTAATTATCTACATGATGCTATTTTATAATATGTGATAAACCCATAGTTTTAAGCATTGCTTTTAGAATAATGATGATGATCATTCTAATGAGATCTAAATTCTTAGAAAGCTTAAAACTAAAATAGTTCCCAATCGTTGGATTACTAAATTGGGATTAGTGAATCCGGATAGATTGGTACATACGTTGCTTGCTCATTGGATGAGGATGATTGATCTCATGATCATTTGTGTGGAGACACTAAAGCAAGTATGTAGGTGCTTATTAGAGAATAAGTTCACTTTGAAGCGTGGCTCGCTAAGGAATACCTAATGGAGTTTTACTTACTCGTCAATAGGAATTCCCTGTAGTGATAGTAGTACAAGTGATCCTTGGGCTTGAGATCATCATAGTATCTTGTGTATGATGAGTTATACTTTGACTTATTCCATAAGACCCTTAGGGTATATCAAAGGGTATGCTTGGGTATAATAAGTTGTATATGGAGATAATGTATGATCAATAAAGAATCTACCACTTCTATTAAAAGAAGAGAAATGTCCTATGTGATTCGATAAATGACCACCCGATAGTCCTTGGCCAAGGCAGAATGAAATTAGAAAGGAGTTTCTAATTTGCATTATTTGGTGTTGTGCATTTAAGGATCGAAATACATATAATTAAATAAAATAAGACTTGACAATAATTTCATGTCTTATATTTAATTGGGACATTGTATGGTGGAAGGATTGAATTGTACGGTAACTATTTACTCAAAGGTTCTTTTGTGATTAATGTTGAAATCTATATTATCTGGAAAGTCGTTGATCGCTAGGGAGGCTTATCCCTATTGTAGAATAAATATTATTTATTTAAATAAATTAATTGTTTAATTTATTTATTTAAATAAGATTAGAATTGTTCTAATTGATTTATTCACTGGGTTTAATATGGAGAACCTAAAGGGTCACACCATAAAAGGAAGAATAATTATTTAAGAAGTTAATGGCATAATCGTAATAATATGTTATGTATATTTAATTTAATCTATGGTGATAGAATAAATTAAATAGCTTAATATTTATTATTTAATATTTTAGAAATATTAAATATAAATTAATAAGAGGAGTCTTATTAATATTATTACAATTATTATTATTATTTTAATTTCTAAAAGAGTTTAGGAATTAATTTAATATAAGTACTCTCATTTATTCCTAATGGATTAGGAAGGAAAATTAATTAAAGGAGTTTAATTAATTATCCCTAATAAGATTAGGGAGCCCATTTAATTAAAAGAGTTTAATTAAATAATACCTTATTTTAATAGGGTTACTTGATATCTTTATAAGAAGAGTCTTATATCAGATATCAAGACGACGTGATAATTCCAATGGTTGGAGAGTACGCCTTTTCTATAGAGATAGAAAAACTAGGGTTTAGCCAACCACCCATCTTCTTGAATCCTTCTTCTTCCTTGGTGGATCACCTCTAGAGGCCAAACACTTGGGTGGCTAACGTTGATCAAAGGAAGGAACCAAACCCGGTGGATTCAAGTTGAACGCGAAAAGGATTGGAGGTGAACTTGTACCTGAGGAAGCTCGGATCTTCAAGGGTATGTTTCTTATTCATCTTTTTCGTTTAATTAATAATTGTGCATAAAGGGTGATCCGGGTATATGGTTTGTAAAATTTTTAAACTCTGATTTTCCACGTTTCCGCACTTTTTATGCAATTTGATTGCGTTCTTGAATATTACAAACCTAATAGTGGCATCAGAGCCAAACCTTTATGCGAATTATTAATTGTTTTAATTTGATATGTATATTGATATGTGTTTAGAACAATTTAATTGGGCATAATTTTATTGTATACAATTTAAAAAAAAAAAAAAATCCGGAAACCTTTTATACCGCGCATTGAATTTCATTTTTTCCTCTCACTGTGATTCGCGTGATAGCTGTTGATTTCCGTAAAGTGCTAGTTGTTCATGTGATTCACATACATCAACAATTATTACGACATGATCCAAAGAATTTCGTATAATCCATTGAATATCCCCTTTGAGCAAAAATTAAATCCTCCCTCGTCAGTTTTATAATATATGGATTAGCAAGGTGCTGGGATTACATGGCGGATTCATGTGCTTGGAATTAAAGGGACAACGTGAATATGTTATATATATATATATATATATATATATATATATATATATATATTATCGTATATATATATATATATATATATATATATATATATTAATAATTTTAATATTAAAATAAAAAAATTTATTTTAATCTTAAAATAAAAGTTTATTTTAATATTAAAATAAAAGTTTATTTTAATTTTAAAATTAGAATTTCATGCTAACTAATTAGAGTTGGAATTAGATTCCATGATAACTAATTACGATTGAAATTGGATTCCATATTTTCTTAAATAAAGGAGTTTATTTAAATACGAAATAAGATTTTATATTATTCAAAATAAAGGAGTTTATTTGTGAATATGAAAGAGAATCCTAATTTCCTTAAATAAAGAAGTTTATTTAGATATGAAATAAGATTTCATATTATTCAAAATAAAAGAGTTTATTTGTGAATAGAAAGAGAATCCTAATTTCCTTAAATAAAGGAGTTTATTTATATATGAAATAAGATTTCATATTATTCAAAAATAAAGGAATTTATTTGTGAATAGGAAAGTGAATCCATGTTTCCTTAAATAAAGGAGTTTATTTATATATGAAATAAGATTTCATATTATTCAAAATAAAGGAATTTATTTGTGAATAGGAAAGTGAATCCATGTTTCCTTAAATAAAGGAGTTTATTTATATATGAAATAAGATTTCATATTATTCAAAAATAAAGGAGTTAATTTGTGAATAGGAAAAATCTGCGTTTCCTTTAAATAAAGGAGTTTTATTATTTTTTTTTACTTGGAATTAGATTCCATAATTAATTAAAATAAAGGAGTTTATTTTGATTAAAGATTTTGATTAAAATAAAATAGTTTATTTTATTCAAAATTAGATAAATTAAAATAAAATAGTTTTATTTTGATTTAAATTTGGATTAAAATAAAGGAGTTTATTTTGATTCAAAAAAAAGATTTTATACTAACTAAATTTGTCCATTAAATGATATCAATATATATATTGAATGTTTATTATTCATGATATATTTAATGTTTTTATTGATATATATGGAGATGTGTATGATAATAAATGGGATTGATTATGGACTATTGACCAATGTGATTGGATTTTATTTTAGTTGGATGTATGAATGTATGAGTTTTATTAAATGGGGTCTGCGTACCTCGTCTTCTCTAATTTTTCGAATATAAATTCTATCTCCTCCCATGTACTTTCTCTCGATCACGATCAAGGTTTCTATTTATTTTAATTAGTTTTGTAATAGGAATAGTTAGAATTAATTTTGAAAATTGGAGATCAAGGAGCAAGGAGTGCTTGAAGACCCGTTTGTAATGGAGCCGGGTTTAAATGTAATAGTTATATTTAAATATTATTTCTTGCACCCCCTAGGGTTTGACCTTTTGGTTCACTTGGTGGCTCTAGTGAACCAAACTAGAATAAAAGTCCATAATCAATCGGGTAGAATATAGTATTCTATATGTGCATGCTTATACTATATATATTATATATTATGCAAACATGCTTCGCATGTTCATTAATATGACGCGTATTATATATATATATAATGCGCTAAAAAAGATGAGACATATTAATAACAAACCCCTCAAATTTTATATTAAGTCCTAAGCGCTCAAAGATATTTGGAATATCGAACGTCGCCTTCTAGCATGATAAAATTAATAGAGTATTAAATATTTAATATGAGTTTGTTGTGTCACCACAAGGCAAGTATTAAGTATTTAAGATGTTAATTTATCACATTTGATGCTTATAAAGATAATTGAACAATATTATTTTGTTGTGTCACCACAAGGATGATATTTTTCTTTTTGAATATATGGAGTGCTAGGTGGGACTTAACTTGGATAATTTTAATTCGGATGTGCCACCACTTGATCAAAATAATCAAAGAGGCAAAAGAAAAGGAGTTGCATAGTTGATGTAATTGATAAAAGTTGTCTACCTATTTATTTATATATAGTTTGTTGTGTCACCATAAGGCTATATACATTTGAAATGGGATCCTTATTCTCACTAGCAAATCTTTAATTAGATTTTGCCGAACTATATAAGTGAGGGTAATATAGTTTGAAGAAAATAGTGGGAGATACCAATTTAAAGCAAGACCTAAATTATTTTGGTAATTAATAAAAGAATGTAGGTTAAAATGTTATTAATTACAAATTCATTTACAGAATTTTACAATGTCTAAATTACTAACACTGCGAAATATATTAGATGTTATTTAACCAAACCGTATTAAACGGATTGGTTAAGGAATTGAGAATAGTTCTCATGGCTGAAAAGCTATCTTATGTCCTTAATATGCCTATCCTCGCAATGGTTGCGCATAATGCCTCCGAGGAAGAGATTGCTACTTTTAGAAAGTGGCGTGATGATGCACAAATTGGCTCAACGCATCATGCTCGCATCCATGAGTAACGAGCTTCAGTGTCAGGATGAAACTATGGATGCTCCTACTATATTCCTGCACATCAAGTAGTTGATGGTGAGGAAAGTAGGACTGATAGATATTAGATATTTAAGGAGCTCTTCCAATCTAGAATGACCGAAGGCACTACAGTACAGACACATGTCCTAATGATGATCAATTTGATTGAACAGTTAGAACAACGGGTTTTGTCATGGATGGAGAGTTGAGCCAAGATTTGATCTTACACTCACTCACTGACTCTTTTTATAATTATTGTGAATTTTTTATATGAACAAGCTAGATATCAGCCTAGCTGATTTGCTTAACATGTTAAAAAATATTGAGAGTCACTTTCCAACGACCATGTCTTACTGGTAGGGGCCAAAGGATCTTCTGAAAAGAAGAACGATTCAAAGAAGGTAAATCGAAATGCAAAAACAAAGGATAATAAGAATAAAACTGATATGGATAGCAAAGGAGTTTGCTTCCACTGCAATAAGCCCGAACACTGGAAAGTAACTGCGAGAAGCATCTTGCAGAGGTTAACCAAAAAAAAAAAAAAGCTTAGTGAAGTTTCGGTTACAAATACAAATTTGTTCATGATTTAAAATAATTTTTTCTTTAAGTCAAGGTTCTACTTGGGTATTGGATACTGACTTTGGTTATCATAAATATAGATTTATGAAAGGACCAAGCAGAAGTGGAAAGTTAAACAAAGATAAGTAATCCTATGTGTGGAAAATGAAGCAAAAGGTCACGATTAGCTATAGAAACTTATAGTTTAAAGATCGCTTACGGGCAAATCTATTAAGTCAATAAGTTGTTATTGTATTCCAATTCTTGTTAGAAACATTATTTCCATTTTATTGTTGGACAATAAAATTTTTGGTATTATAATTAAGAACAATTGTTGTTCTATTTATAATAATAATGTTTCAGATAGAAATCGAAAGATTACTTAATGGATTTTGTATACTTGACTTACGTGAAAAATTATTTTGTAAATTGAATAAACTAGTATAAGAAAAGGAGATGATCATTCAAAGAGTTGAATGTATGTATTTGTTGAAATACAAGTGTGAATTATATGAAAGGTTCAAAGAATTCAGAAGTGAAACAAATTGGCAAAGTATTAAGATTCTTTGATTAGATCAAGGAATAAATACTTATGCAATAAGTTTCTAGATCATCTTAAATGGTTTTCTCATAATGGACACATCCTGATACGCAATAATTGATTGATGTATCTGAATGAAAAATCGTACCTTGTTGGATATGGTGTGGTCCATAATGATTTTATCGACATTCCAAGATCCTTCTCGGGATAATGTCCTAGAAATGGTCGTGATATCTCACTAAAATGGTAACCTCAAAATCCTACCCCAAGACTCCATAAAAGTTATGGACAGGGAGGATTCCTAATCTTAAGTATGTTAAGATAAGGGGTTGTCCAACTTATGTGAAAAGGTTTCAAAGGATAAGCTTGGGACAAAATTTTATAAGTGTCAATTTGTGGGACATCCTAAAGTAAGTTTAGGGTATATGTTCTATAATCTTAATTAGCAAAAGGTGTTTGTTGCAAAATACGTTGCCTTCTAGGATAAAGATATTTATCATTGAAGGGGCTAGTGGGAGGATTATAGATCTTGAAGAGTTCATGATCCACAAAACACTATAAGTCAAATAAGAGGAACCTATAGATAGACTTGTTGTACCACAACCGAATCATAAATCTGGAATAGTACCGAAGATACCTAGGAGGTATGGATTCATCATGGATGATGATGATGAGGTACGCATCATAGAAGATGATGATCCAGAGTTACATACGATGAGGTAAGAGTTCTAGTGTGTACAAAAGGGTCAGTGGGAGCGTCGTGAAATTTCTAGTATTATATGTTGATATACTACGGATGAGGAATTACACACCAATGCTACAATCAGCAAAGATAAAGTTGTCTAAATAATCCTCCATGAATGATTTGGGAAGAGTATCATTATTATATAGATAGATTTAAAAGGATGCTCAACTTAACCCAAGGAACGTATATTCATTTGATGCTAAAGTCGTTTAGCATGGCAAACTCCAAGAGATGTCTCATGTTGATGAGCTATGGAGTGTATCTCTCTTTATAGTCCCCACAGACTCCTGAAAAGAGAGATCGCGTGAGTGACTATCATGTATGCAATGAAATATACAAGATCTAATGTTGATCGGTCATATCTGGAGAAGATCACTGTAAGATAGTGAAAAACATCTTAAAGTTCTTAACCGACACTAAGGATGTGAGAATACATGGTGGGTCTGAATTAAAACTAGAGGGCTTTATAGACTCAAGTTTTTCAGACAGACCAAGAAGACCGAAAATCCACTTTAAGGTAAAGTGTTACCTTGAACAGTGGTGTAGTGAATTTGAAAGGTTCCAAATAGCAAAAGGTTGCTGGTTTAGTGATAAAGACAAAGTATATAGCTCTAAATGAAGCTACAAGTTGATTGTTTGGATGAAAAGTTCATTACAGAACTAGGAATAGTTCCTAAGTCTCATCTTGGATCTAAACATGTGTTGTGGCACTTTCACTTGATTATAGGAATCATTGAAAGATGGGAAACCACTATAGAGATAGTGGACCCTAAAGAACAACATTACATATCCATTAACTAAAGCTTATCCAACAGCAGGATAATCGTCACTTAGAGAAGAAGAGTATGAGATACCATGGTGATTGGCTTTAGTGCAAGTGGGAGATTGAAAGTAGTATGCATACAAGCCAATCATGTTTGATGATAAAGCATATACTTTGTAACAATCTTATTCATTTATTAATAAAAAGTATTAATTTATTAAAGGCTTTTAATTATCTACATGATGCTGTTTTATAATATGTGATAAACCCATAGTTTTAAGCAATGCTTTTAGAATAATGATGATGATCATTCTAATGAGATCTAAATTCTAAGAAAGCTTAAAACTAAAATAGTTCCCAATCGTTGGATTACTAAATTGGGATTAGTGAATCCGGATAGCTTGCTCATTGGATGAGGATGATTGATCTCATGATCATTTGTGTGGAAACACTAAAGCAAGTATGTAGGTGCTTATTAGAGAATAAGTTCACTGAACGTGGCTCGCTAAGGAATACCTATGGAGTTTTACTTGCCTGTCAATAGGAATTCCTGTAGTGATAGTAGTACAAGTGATCCTTGGACTTGAGATCATCATAGTATCTTGTGTATGATGAGTTATACTTTGACTTATTCCATAAGACCCTTAGGGTATATCAAAGGGTATGCTTGGGTATAATAAGTTGTACATGGAGATAATGTATGATCAATAAAGAATCTACCACTTTATTAAAAGAAGAGAAATGTCCTATGTGATTCGATAAATGACAACCTAGTAGTCCTTGGCCAAGGCGTAATAAAATTATAAAGGAGTTTCTAATTTGCATTATTTGGTGTTGTGCATTTAAGGATCGAAATACATATAATTAAATAAAATAAGACTTGACAAAGAATTCCATGTCTTATATTTAATTGGGACATTGTATGGTGGAAGGATTGAATTGTACGGTAACTATTTACTCAAAGGTTCTTTTATAATTAATGTTGAAATCTATATTATCCGGAAAGTCGTTGATCGCTAGGGGAGGCTTATCCCTATGTAGAATAAATATTATTTATTTAAATAAATTAATTGTTTAATTTATTTATTTAAAGAAGATTAGAATTGTTCTAATTGATTTATTCACAACCGGTTTAATATGGAAAACCTAAAGGGTCACACCATAAAAAGGAAGAATAATTATTTAAGAAGTTAATGGCATAATCGTAATAATATATGTTATGTATATTTAATTTAATCTATGGTGATAGAATAAATTAAATAGCTTAATATTTATTATTTAATATTTTAGAAATATTAAATATAAATTAATAAGAGGAGTCTTATTAATATTATTACAATTATTATTATTATTTTAATTTCTAAAAGAGTTTAGGAATTAATTTAATATAAGTACTCTCATTTATTCCTAATTGGATTAGGAAGGAAAATTAATTAAAGGAGTTTAATTAATTATCCCTAATAAGATTAGGGAGCCCCTTTAATTAAAAGAGTTTAATTAAATAATACCTTATTTTAATAGGGTTACTTGATATCTTTATAAGAGGAGTCTTATATCAGATATCAAGACTACGTGATAATTCCAATGGTTGGAGAGTACGCTCCTTTTCTATAGAGATAGAAAAACTAGGGTTTAGCCAACCACCCATCTTCTTGAATCCTTCTTCTTCCTTGGTGGATCACCTCTAGAGGCCAAACACTTGGGTGGCTAACGTTGATCAAAGGAAGGAACCAAACCCGGTGGATTCAAGTTGAACGTGAAAAGGATTGGAGGTGAACTTGTACCTGAGGAAGCTCGGATCTTCAAGGGTATGTTTCTAATTCATCTTTTTCGTTTAATTAATAATTGTGCATAAAGGGTGATCCGGGTATATGGTTTGTAAAATTTTTAAACTCTGATTTTCCACGTTTCCGCACTTTTTATGCAATTTGATTGCGTTCTTGAATATTACAAACCTAACATCATCAACAAGTATAGTCACATCTAAATTAAGAGTCCTGAAATAAAATATGCTTTCACTTCATTTATAAAACTGTTCAATCATACAAAGTGTTAGCATGTACTGATAAAACAACTGCAAATAAGGTGCAGAAAAGTAAGCAGTTATGGCTATCTACAGGGCAGAGTGAGTTTTTACCCTTTTTACCCTTGTCGACAAATGAAAGGAGTGCTGCTCCAATTGTTAAGGGTGAAATCCTGCTGGACGGCAGTGATGAAGGGGATGTCATCGTTCTCCTTCTCCCAAATGATGACCATGATATCTGGATAATAATTATCTGGGATGTCCCTATTCATGCCCTCAGTATGGATAATGATGCGTATGTTTGACAACCGCCTGACGATGTCTTTTTTACATCTCCATTCCCTTTCTTCCACTTCGAGATCAGGAATCAATACCTCTTTTTCTTTAACCAGTATTAGTTTGGGAAATAACATAGCCATTACATGGGAAGACACCTTTACCAGAGATTGTACAGGCTCAGGATCTGTAGGTTGAGATAATCGCCATGTGGCTGAAGGTGAAGGAATCTGTTTGTATTTGTGAGGATTCCTGTGACTGGAGCTAACAGAATAGCCTAATCCAGCTGCCCCTGTTTGATTTGAAACTTGAATTAGGCGCTAAATGCCCTGATGATCTTTGCCCAACCCTTGTCCAGGTTGATGACCCAATGATATCATCTCTTGAGTTGTCGACATTACCTTGGTAGAAATCTTGGGTGTGAGAGATGGCACCCCAATGAGATGGTAGTGAGTGTTTCTCACCTCCAGGGCATAAAAATTGACCGGTTCAACTTATGAATTGAAGCTGATTAGTGGTATATCACCTTGTTCAGGACATTCTAGCTCTGCATTGATAGTGATTAGGCTATTATTGATAATGTACTTGAGTTGCTGGTGAAGGTTGGAAGGGACAGCTCCGGACAAATGAATCCACAGTCTCCCTAAAAGCAGATTATATCTTGTGGCTATTTTGAGCACATGAAAGGATACGCTGAATATATGTGTACCAATCTCCATATGTAGTTCAATCTCCCCAACGACATTTCGTTAGGACCCATCAAAAGCTTTGATAACCGTTGGTGCTTTTGATCCTTTTGGGATTGATATTCATCTTCCCCAAAAGTGGCATAAGGACAGGTATTCAAAGATGATCCTTCGTCTATCAAAATCCTCCCACCATGTATCCGGAGGACATAACCGCTATGTGCAATGGTTTGCAATGACCATTTCCTTTGGGAGGTATGTCGTCATCAATGAAAGATATCACATTGTTATTAAAAATGTGATCAACCAAATGCTATAATTTTTTAACATCCACTGATTTCGGCAAATGGGCTTCTTCCAAGACCCTTAGCAAGACCTTCCTGTGATCTTCGGAAGAGAAAACCAAGTCCAATATAGAAATTTGTTGTGGAGCTTCTCTCAAGCTTAAAACCACCTTGACTTCATTATGGCCCATATTATAGAGGAACTCTTTAATCTTCTCCATGGGAACCTTCCCTTTGATCTGATGGTCGGCTTCATCACCCGTTGGGGAAGATACAGTGGATTCTCCTTCAACACTACAATAGTTATGTGGTATGTGGATCCTTCAGCCTCTCTATAATTTTGTGGCACTTTTTGTAGGCTGACAACAAGATATTGTGGCATAGATGGCAATGTAATTGGCTTTGGCGCAGCCACTTTCAAAGGATTGTCAACACCTTTGAGTTGAATTGCTTGTATTGTGAGTGGTCTGGTAGCCAAATCATCCTCAGCGGATATAAATGCTACGACCTCCTTCCATTTTGTAGGAAATGTGTCCCCACTCTCAAGTAACACAGTGTCATTATCTACCAACTGTAGGACACCGCTATCAATTAGATTCTAAATATGATGGCGGAATGCCCAATATTCTTTAGTGCTATGTCTGCGAGAGTGGGAGTGATACTGACACACTCAATTAGAATTGAACCATCTTGAACGGGGATTGATTGGAGGTAGTAGAGCTGTGATTCTTCCTTCATTAACCAGCATCTGAAATATCTCCTCCATTGTTTAGCCTAGATATGTAAATTCCCTCTTATTAGAAAAATCTTGACGGGCTTTGGCACTTGCTCTTATTACAATTTTATCCTCCAGTGTTTCAATTTCTAGAGGTGTTGATGGAGTATTCGTAATAAGAGGAAGGAGACTAGCATGCTCCTGGCTGACTAATTGGCGTGTGAATTGGTGCTGATGGATCACCAATTCTACCAATTGATACAGAGCCTTCATTTTTCATTCCATCATATATTGGAACTATGCATAATCCCATTTATCAGCACCATCCTTGCTGGTTTGGAAGGATTCAACACCGTAATTGGAACTATGTCTACTGCTCCAATTAATCATATTAACCTCCTCTTCTTTGTGTTAAGGAAGAGGGTTATCTTGCAAATGAGGTAGGTTGGGTTTAGTTACTACGATCTCACCGTTGTCAATTAAATCCTGGATCTTATGTTTCCAGGCCCAACAATCTTGAGTATCATGTCCTGGAGCTCCAGCATAATAGGCACAATTCCGGGTAGCATTGACACCCTGCCCATTTAGGTTGGCTGGTGGAAGAAGATGGGTAATTTTCTTCTGAGTAGTCAGAAGATTGAGAATATCTCGAGTGTGTCCCCTAGAGGTGTGAACACTCGATTGCGTTAGACTTATCCCCTCTTTGGCAATGTAAGGCTGGAAGACTGTGCTTGAAAAAAGGGAGTAGTTTCTCCTCTGAATAGGCATGTTCTAACTGCCTTTCTAGCCTTGTAGTATCAAGGAAACATCCTCCTCTTTCTTCTTATGGACCCTCATGGGGTTTCTTCCATAACATCCAGACTGGATGTGCTCAGCAACAACTTTTAAAGCGGCTAGGTCTTGAATCTTTCTCGACTTTAATCCTATCTCAACCATTTTTCCATATTTAATCATTTTAGAAACTGGCTTGCCAATGCCAGCTAAGACTCTCTCGTAGAATGGAGCTTCTTGTATGTCTATGAAGATCATCACCATTTCAGACTTAGTCATAGAGGGAGTAACTTGAGCAGTAAGGGGCCTCCACCTTTGAGCATACTCTCGAAAAGACTCGTTGGCTTGTTTCTTGACCTTGGTAATTTGGTACCAGTCTGGAGCCATCTGAGTCTAGAAACTGTACTGACTGAGGAAGGCAAGAGCTAGCTCCTCCCAGCTATGGATCTTAGAATTGTCTAATCTGGTGTACTATGAGCTGACTTCTCCAGTTAGACTCTTTTGAAATAGCTACATTTTGAGCCTTTCATCTTCTGTATAAGATCCAAGTTCTCCAATAAATATCCTCAAATGTGTGTAAGGATGTCCCAACCCATCATACTTTTCAAAGCCGGGAGTTTTGAACTTCTCTGGATAATGAACACCTGGGAATATACAAAGGTTAACATATAAAACACTCCCGTGTGCTCCAATCCCTTGGATAGAACGTATGGTCTCTTCTATTTGAAGGACTTTCTTCCTGATCTCACCGATGTCTGGATCTTTTTTGAGATGGGTGATTTCAAGAATTTTATTAGTTTTATTGAGCTTAAACTCAGGTATGTGAGCTTCTTCGTCCGGACCTTAAGTTCCTCCTCCTGTGCTGAGTATTCTATATGTATGGGTACCCGTGGACCTTGAGTAGACTGGTGTAATTCTTTAATCAGAACAACCAAATCTGTAATTTGTTTGCTTAGTCCTTCAAACTCCTTGTGGGAGGTAGAAGTTGGACTAGACTGACCAGATGAAGTCATACTTGGTTGTAGGCTTGTTGCCTTCTTGGATTTTGAACAGGTAACATGCCCAATTATTTCTATACAAAAAACTTATGTAGTTTAGTCTTAGGGAATGTACAAATATTTACATGCTATGTGATGTGTCTATTTTAGTAATATTATCCTGCAAAATGAATGTTAACTGTTTATAAGATAACATGGTAAAAAAGGAATGCATGTACACATTTTTCCTTTATACTTTCCATTACAATGAGATTGACATGAAATGTAATTACAAGTAATTGAATTTATAAGTAATTGAAATGGTAAAGTATGAAGAGACTTCCCTCCGCGTTTGGTTTATCTGAGGCTAATCTATCTTAGGTTACTCTCGCGACTTTTTGGCATGAAGGTTCCTAGATAATCACAATTTACTTGACGGGAAGTTAATCCGATCTTTTCAACTGGAGCAAATCTGGGTGGTGCCTTTCTTAGCCACGTTGGAATTAGTCTCCCTACGAGTCCAGTAATCAAACACCGATAACATAGCCTCCTAGTGGAGGGACCACACAACAAATATTCACATACAACGTGTCTCACCATTTATGAAAATGATGATATGTGCGAAGCACTTTATTGTAAAGCATTAAGTGCAGTAAGTAAATGTATTCGTACACATTCATTCAAATATAAATGCAACATCCACACACAAGCATATAACAATTTTGAAAAGCTTGTAATAGCGGTTTAAGCCCTCTTACTGGATGTCCCCAGCAGAGTCGCCACCTGTCGATGTCGGGATTTTTATTTTCCCTTTTCTGTTCTTGTCTTTTGGTATTCTCAAGTTAGGAGAGATTTATTTGAAAAAATAAGTTGTGAAAAAGTTTGACATATTATATATACACGATTGGACTGTAAGAGTTGCCAGTTGGTATTTTTAAATGGTTGCACCAACTCAACCGAGAAAAGGTTTGCACATTGACCCAGTGATGTGACACTATTTAATAGGTTTATGAAACTGAGATTCGTTAGGGTCCCAGGGCTTGATTTTTCGGAGGGAAGGTGTTAGGCACCCCCCAAAATTTGTGTTATCACGGTGACCACCACTTTTCAATTAAACTGTTATATGAATGTGTGTGTGTGTGGATCAATCTGCAATTATCTAGAAGTAGTGTTATGCCTCGTTTGTATATATATTCAAAGGGTTTGAATTTTGTATAAAAGTTCAATTTTAACAATATATAACAATGATGTTTTGTAAAAGAAGTTTTTCAAACCCTTATGCTCAATAGTAGTTGAGGCCTTTGGTACTTCAATTTTATTAGATGTTCGACTTAGTTGCTTTTATTTTTGAGATACAAGGCATCTTCGAGAAAATAAGGTATATAGCAGTGTCGAACTCCTTGTGGGCATGAGAGCCATCTAAGGAAATTCGAACACCGTAAATAATGTACAAGCTGATTACAGTCAAAAATGTCCATCACGAAAACTGAATCTAGATTCAGGAGACTGAATCTGTGATCACATGATTCATAGGTTCACATGATGTAGCAGTTTGTATGAAAGCTATAAACAATTATATATATAAAAGTTATAAATATATATATATATACAGATGATCAACCACCATGAAGCGACCTTCATGGGGGATTAGAAATGTAAATATATATAGAGAGACAATCAGCCACCACGAAGCAACTCCATGGGGGATTGGAAAATTAAATAAAGAAGTAAAAACGATCAACCGCCACGAAGTAAACTCAAGGCGGGACGAAATGTAAATAAAGCAAAGAAAAGGCCATGTAAGTAAACTCGAGCATGGCATGAAATGTAAATATATATATATATATATATATATATATATATATATACCGCTTATATATATATAAGTATTTATATATTTAAAAGCAGTAAACACTCCGAATATAAAATTCAGGCTCATCGAATAGAGTTCGACAACAGTTTATATATATATATATATAAGAAATAAATGCTCCGGATGTTAATCCATGCTCATCGA
Organism: Panax quinquefolius; assembly: GCA_020205615.1. NCBI lineage: Eukaryota > Viridiplantae > Streptophyta > Magnoliopsida > Apiales > Araliaceae > Panax > Panax quinquefolius. Next base: position 74,830,967 of record CM035152.1, read on the forward strand.
ACAGAGTTTGACAACAGTTTATATATAAGTATATATATAAAAGCAATAAACGCTCCGGACGTGAGTCCAGGCTCAATCGAGGCATAACTCGATAATGTCAGTATATATATATATATATATATATATATATAAGAAATAAAAATCCACTGACCGAAGTCCGGGCATACACACGCAACACAACTCTCAACGTGAAGAACGGTGTGTGCACAATAGTGGAGAAAGGCTTTAAAAAGTTTAAGAAGGTTTACAGTGGACTGCCAAAGAAGACTTCAATAGCTTTAAATGGATGAACACTCGGTTCCCACCGGTAAAATATAACAATATATAGGCTCACACGTGTTTAAAATGAGAAATCACTCATTTTATAGTGTGTATAGAGCAAATTGGATAGGGCTTCCTCGTTTTCTTCTCTTACAAAATGTCTACCCCAAACCCTCTATTTATAGGGGGGGGGGGCACAGGTGCACCTGTGGTTACCCGGGGTGCCCCGGGCTCTTTGGGTCTTGCCATCTCAAAGTACGTGCACGCGTGAAACGTGATGTTCGCTCGAACTTTTAGAACTTCAGTCTGGGTATCCGATTGAGATGTATAAGATCTTTTTCGGAGTGTTTTTGTTGAGAGCTACACAAATGACATGGGATTAGAGGTTGTACGAAGTCAGGAAAATGGAACCATGCCCTTGGTCTTCAAGTATTCAAATTCTATCCGGTGTGCTTTCCTATGTAGTAGTCACTCAGGATTGGAGCTATTGGTTCTTGTTGGACACTGCTGTGTAGAATGTATGTTCAAATGTGTTGAGACGGCGCGCATGTGGGATTGAGGGGGCAAAATAATAATTTTACCCCTCACCGAGATTATCTCCGATTTGGGCTAATATAGCAGTCATTCCTCAGGGTTATCACTGAGATTGGGTTGCTGCAAGTGTTGAATGTTCTCAGGGTTGTCTCTGAGGTGTTCCTGTCCTCCAAGGGTTATCTACAGGTTTTGAATTGAGTGCTTCGGGGTCATCTCTAAGGTTGAAGCCAACTGCAAAGGTTAAAATAAGCTTTTCTGGGGTTAACTCCGGAACTTCAACTGCACTCTCGGGGTCATCTCCGAGGTTGATGCTGAAACTGCCGATTTTGTTTCTGGGATTAGAACTGGATATCTCAGGGACGTCTCCGAGATGGAACTGCCTTCTCTGGTGTTATTTCTGAAACTGGAAATGTATTCCTCTTGGTTATCTCCGAGGTTGAAACTAAAACTCCTGGTGTTATTTTTGGGAATGGAGCTGGATATCTCGGGGTTATCTCTGAGATGGAAAACTGAGGATTCCAGGGTTTTCTCTGGAATTGAGTTGCTTTGACTCCCAGGGTTATCTTTGGAAGATGATTCTGGCCTCCTGCCAAGTTAGTAACAGAAATGTAAAATTTAGAGTGTCTGCATGATTCACTTCCATTTTGCATATGTTTTTATCTTGCTTGATGATTGCCACTTTCTTTGTGACTGGCTGTCTTGAGGTATCACGAGCTCCTTCTTGATGGACTTGAAAGTAGTATGCACACAAGTCAATCATGTTTGATGATAACGCATATACTTTATAACAATTTTATTCATTTATTAATAAAAGAATTGTTTAATTAAAGGCTTCTAATTTATCTACATGGTGTTATTTTATAATATGTGATAAACCCATAGTTTTGAGTAATGCTTTTAGAATCATGATGATGATCATGCTAATGAGATCTAAATTCTTAGATAGCTCACAAATTAATATTGTTCACAATCGTTGGATTACTAAAAAGAGGATTAGTGAATTCGGATAGATTGGTATATAAGTTACTTGCTTATTGGATGAGGATGATTGATCTCATAATCATTTGTGTGGAGACACTAGAGCAAGTATTTAGATGCTTATTTGAGAATAAGTTCACTGAACGTGACTCGTTAAGGAATACCTAATGGAGTTTTACTTTCATGTCAATAGGAATTCCTGTAGTGATAGTAGTATAAATGATCCTAATTAGACTTGAGATCATCAAAGTAACTTGTGTATAATAAATTATACTTTGATATATTCCTTAAGACCCTTAGGGTATATCAAAGGGTATACTTGGGTGTAATAAGTTGTACATGGAGGTAATATATGATCAACAAAGAATCTACCGCTTATAGTAAAAGAAGAGAATATCCTATGTGATTCGATAAATGACAACCCATTAGTCATTGGCCAAGGCTGTGACTGTAATAACCCAATATTTTCAATATAATTAAATAATAATTTTTGCGTATAATTTTTTTTAAAGGTGGGAATATGTACAAGGTAAAGCGTATGTATTTATGTGATAAATAAAATTTTATTTATTACATGAATAATTGCAAATAATTTCTTTAAAAAATTATTAATAATTATAAATTATCTAATAAATTAATTTTGTAGTAAAAATATTTTATTATTTATTTTTCCATGAATATATGATTATTGTATTATTTAATATATGAAATGATTATTAGAATAATTATTTTATTATATGAATATATTCAGATTAGTTAAGTTAATTATTTCAACTTAATTAATAATGGTATGTATATGAATGTATGTCGAATATGAATTCAAAATCCTAATTCTGGATTTTGAATAAGGAATGCGAATTATAATATAATATTAATTATATTTTAGTACTATAAATATGTACTGTATGTGTATATTGATAATAATTGGTCAATTATGTTGTAACATGACAAAACCCTAGCATTACTGCTAAACCCTAATTCAAAAGTCAAATTCGACGGTAAGATTTGTTAAGTTGTTATGTTATGTGATTAATGACAAGTATTAAAATTATAATGTTAATTAGGGAAACCCTAATTATTGACTCGAAACCCTAATCTTGAAATTACAAACTCTAAATGTCAAATTGGAAACTCTAATTGCCAATTATAAGCACTAATGTTAATTAGTGAATCTTAAACCTAATTTTCTTGTTTTATATAATTAGAAAACCTAAGTTAATTAAGGAACCCTAATTTAGAATTTAGGAAACTAAATTTTCATTTTTAACCTAAGTACAAAATCCTAGAAAATAAAGTTGCAAAATCTTATGGTTAAACCCTAAGGGTTAGCTAAGTTACAAATTAGCCATTAAATTTGCAAACATTATGACCAATTGCCCTTTCTCATTTCTTTAATATGTAACTTATACATCTACCCAAAACTTTAGTGGTTTAACAACCCTAGCCTAGCCATGTGCCTATAAACCAAATATATTAGCCATATACCAGCCAAATTCATTGCATTCAAGGCATATATATAGAATTAGAGAGAGAAAAGTCAAAAATTAAGCTCATTTGTTCAACATACACTCCACTAGTACTCTCTCTCTCTCTCTCTCTAACCCACGAAAATCAAAGGTAAATCAGTCCCTTAGCAAGTCCCCACTACCACTCATAGCAAACCAGGAGCCTAGAATCAAGGATTTGATCAAGAAAGGTATAACCTAAAAATCAAATCTAATCTTGAAAACTATGTTAGATGTTATGGTTCTGTGTTTATATATGTTGTATGTAGTACAAATAAGTGATCTGGGTTGGTATTAAGTGGATCTATAACATCTAAATGCACGGAATAAAAGTTTTTGAAAATCTAAAAATCTGGAAAATGATGTCTGACAACCGAATGTCAGACCTCATTGATCTCATTCTGTTTATGGTTTTGTATGTTTAAAGGTTTGTACTTGTAGTATGTTGTAAGGGCTTTGATCTGAAACTTGAATCAAACCCAGATCATGTCCAAATTGAAAGTTATGGATGATCAAACCTAGTTGACCGACCATGACTTTACAAATCTGGAAAACCCAGATCTTGCCCAGAAACGTCTGACAAGATGTTCTTAGGCTTTGATCTGTCAGGTGTTTGATTATTTGGTTATGATGTTGTATCTAAGTTGTAATATGTTGTTTAGACTACATGTTAATGCCTTTAAATCACATAAACATCAAACTAGGTGGATTTAATGGCCGGCCAAAGTAGCTAAGTCGATCATGAAAACTGTTTTTGGGAAACACAAAAAACATATGAACCTTATTTCTGACATGGTTTGACCGGCATAGATCAGATGATTGTTTTGTTTTTAAACTAGTTTTATATAATAGATCTATACCTTGTCATGTTGGTTACACACTGAAAGCATTAAAAGAAAAAACCATTACATAGATTTCAAGTTGTGGAAGCCCAAATATGGCTGCACGAGCTGTTCTTCATTTCTGGGTAACCAAGAAAATGAAGAACAACTCTGACAGCTTTTTCAAGGCCTTAGATCTTGCTCATGTGTTATGTTTTGGTCCAGAACTTACTTGATAATTATAGTATGACATTAATACTACAAGATCTGATTAATAGCTTGCCCAAAACGTTATAGATTAAGAATTACTCTTGGTCAAATATGGCCACTCGAACACTGTCTATGAATGTTCTTAGTGATCAAGAACACCTAAGGCGACACTTACTGTCGCTAAAGGCTTTAGCGATAAACTTATTGATTTTAATTATATTAATTTTCAAAAATTATTTAAAAATAGAAAATAATTTCTGAAAATTACAAAAATTATTTGAAGTTATAAAAATTAACTTTTAATAATTTGACATATTTTTCATAAATATTAGTATTTATTTGAATATTGTTGATATTTAATTTATTTAATAAATGCATTAAATAAATTAATTAAAAATGATTTTATTATATCAAAAAATAATTTTAAATGATAATAAGGTATTTAAAAATATTTGAAGTTATAAAATATACCTTTTAATATTTTAAAGCAAATTTCATTTATTATTTAATATTAATGATATTAGATTTATTTAATAATTATATTAAATAAATAATTTAAAAATGGTTTTATTAATTTAAAAATAATTTAAAAAGGATATAAATGGTTTAAAAATATTTTAAGTTATTATCAATGACTTATAAAATTTTAGTGAATAATACCTTAATATTTAAATATTAATGGTAAATATTTAAAATGGTTTTAAATATTTTAAAATAATTTAAAGGTAATAATAATATTTTAAAATATTTTGAGTTATTATAAATAACTTTAATATTTTGGCAATGGTTTTATTAATATTTAAATATTATTTAATTATTAATGATAATAGAATTATTTAATATTTAAATCATTTAATAATGATTTCAGAGTGTTTGAAGAATCATGATAAATTATAATAATTACTTAAAATTATTATAAGTCATTTAAAAATAATAATGATCGATATTTAAATTATTCAGAATAATATTAAGGATACAGGATAAAGTTTAATTAATAATAAACTTGATAATTACCTGATAAAGATAATTACCTGATAAAGCCGTTAGTATACCAAAATGTTTCAAAAATTGATCTGGACTTAAATAGTTGACTAGATAACTTAATGACTGATAAACATAAATAACAATGTGATTAGGTTATGTGTTGACTGCAAATAGCAGTACTATGTGTTATGATATGTTATTCTAATCAAAAGAACAATCTTATGAATGATAGGTCGTTGTATAAAAGATAAAACTAAGTTCCGTAACTGTAAGTAGCATACCGTGCAAGTATCCTACCCTTTGTATTTACTTTATGCAATGGACATATTTAAGCCAGTTTCAGAATTATATCGTTATTGTGCCAGCTTATTAACTCTATTATTATTGTGTGTGTATCTATACTTTGTAGACATGCCAATTCTTGAATTCTATCCGATCATTATTTATCAATATAGTACTATTGTACAATGCAGATATTTATTTTGTTCATTAATTTCTAAGCATGGTTATACAAGTGACCTCACTTGGATAAATATTGTATTTAATCACATGTTGATACATACTTATTGGTTTTCAGTATATATACATTAATTAAAAAGCCGTCTAAGCTATTTAACACAGATTTAAAAATATCGTTGAACATGATAGAACCTTATTGATATCCAACTGAATTATTTTGGTACGGATTCAGACTAAGTATGAACATCCTGAATCTGGGAGACTTTTGTGCGCCAAAGGCGGATAAGATGAACAAAAATATCGTTTTGGCATGTAGTATTGATCAATACAGGGCATAACAGGTTGATCACCCCCGTGCCCGTAAGTTATGATGGTTTACAGATGAAGTTCTGTTTAACATTTTTGAAAACTGAGAATAATGTTCATAGTCTGTCGATTGCTCTCTATTTATAGTCAGTATGTAGTTTCAAAAATTTGAAATAGAATTGATATGTTGATTAGAATTGTTTCAGTTTACTTCACAACTGTTGATTCATTATAGAAGTGCCCTTCCCAAAAAAACATTTAATTCTTTATGCTAACTTTTATTGACTGTTACTACTTGTTGGGCAATCAAATGCTCATTCTTGCTTAATTTAAATTTTTTCAGTTAAGTGTGATCAACCTGAATGCGCTACCAAGAACAAAGGGAAAGGAAAGCTGACAGAATAAGTTTGTGGTATCTAATGTAATAACTAGACTTTAGTAAGATGATAATATTTATTAACTATCATGTAATGAATGTTTTAAAGGTCACGTACCTAGGAGTTAGACAACTCTGATATGTAAATTAAGTTTGATATTTTTATTATTATTATTATTGTGCTCAAAGAAATTGTATCGTGAAGCACCGAGTTCGGGTTTTAAGTACCTGAATTTGGGGGCGTCACAGTGACTACCCTAAATTTTCTACATTTCTTGTATCAGATTTGGTGCTCACGTAAACATTCCATAAGATAATAATTCATATCAATCCAAGATTCACAATATTTATAGCAGATAATAGTTCTTGTCAAAATAATTATTGAACTGAATACTCTCACTTAGATGTATAGATTTAGTATCTTACAGATATTTCTCTCATATCGATTGTTCCTATCTATTTGACATTCACAGTATTAATGCTAGGGTTGTTCTTGGAATTGAGAAGCGCTACCTCAGTGCATCAGAGAACTTCCAAGATCTGTCAATACTATCATTCAGATGTATAGTTCATATAGATACTATACTCTTTTCTAATTTCATTAGAAATGTAAAACTAAGCAATGGAAACTAATAATACATTACACAAATTAACATATAATTACATATATAGATTCTAAATGTAGTTAACTATCACATTATAGTCCTCAAAAAAGATAACCATGTTTTAAGCCTTTCTATCTACAAATACTGGAATTGTCGAATACATCATTTTTATCTACAAATGAAAAATATTTACAAGGATGAGCTACAGAAAGCTTAGCAAGTTTTGAACAAGTAATAATTATACCCACACTGAATCTGAATCTGAATTGAATGAACATAAAGTTCAGAGTTTTTTCACATATATATACTGAGGTTTATCTGCTAAACTTTGCGCATTATAAGTTTTTGTCAGTCATATAGACTTAACAATATGTGTTGATTCATTCAACCAAACAACCTAGGAGTATGAATATCATCCTATCATAATAATCCCCAGTTATTACTATAAATGTCAGTCATAAATAAACCCCGATCATTACTACAATTACCGGTCATAAATAAACCCCAGTCAGTATATAACTGTCGGTCATAATAGTATCAATATATATGTTTGTACCAAACAACATTGGTTTTTCACAATCTATGTTGTAATATCAAATCAAATATATTTTACGCAATCAACAATTCATATGGTTTAGTTATGCTTGAACAAGAAGCAATAATCGTATTTCAATAACAGATATCATCAACGATGTTTAAAACAAGATCACATGGCATTAATATAAGAATTATATTTAATACAAAATTAAATGTAGTGGGAAACTAACATTTGAAATATAAAGTTTGCATATAGTGCAAAAAACTTGTCTGCTAGAAGATCAGCTAATTTATGTTATTCGAATTGTCTACACAACCTAAATATGTCCATCGTAGTCATTAGAAATAATAACAGCTATCATTTAATCAAACTATTAGCATATGAGTTTATTTTTATATCTATTTGGTGTTTTATAGCTTTATCGGTTAGTTATCAAGTCATTTTTCCAATAACCTTTATTTAAAAGTTTAAATATCACTTTGAATAATTTAATTGTTATTTATAATAACTTTTATAAGCTAATAATTTTTAAATGATAAATATCACGTGCTTAAATATCATGTGCTTAAAGCATCATTTATGTCAAGTATTATAACTTTATACATTCATACATATATGCTTTAAGGTTCAGATTACCATTAAAACAGTTTGGCAACACTTCCTGCGGTAGAAAGCAATATTTCTGATGTTGCGATTTAGCCTAGGATGGCACGCAATTTGCGTCGTCCCCCTGGCGGACCAAATTTAGGCTTTTTATTACCCAGTATAATTTCTAGCATTACACGTATCCTGATACGTATTGTAAACATACCTCGAGTAGGTTGTGATCTATTTTCAAGTTCATATACAAACTACTTAGCTCCATAATGATTTATTTCAATCAATATGTCTTAACAACTTTCTTTAACAAGATTCAATATTATAAGCTTTTAAACTATATATTGGTACTAATAAGCCTCTAATAGCATGCTACACATGTATATATGTTATTTACATAGACATAGCATAGTTCATTATTTGAAAACATATTTTAAACCATACTTGAAAGGTCCAATTCATGCTTAGCTAGATGATGAACATATTAGTCATGTCTAGAAGAATAAGGCGTTCAATTTCACTTTTAAAATTCATTATAGGCCAAGTTAAAGCAAGCAGGTGCAACTTTCAGTCTAATTTCATAGCCAACTAAGCCATGTATGTATGTTATCACGTTTAGAACTTTAAGTATAGAAGTTACTTTAAGTTCATTCTCAAAGTTTCAAGTTTTCTTCCGAAATCATTTTCAACTAAGCTATTGTAAGTTGATAATAAGTAAAGCCACTTTAAATCACTTCTCATGTTTAGGTAGACTCATAAATCAATAATATGCATGTGTTAAAATATTATAACTTCGAAGACTTAAGGTTCGTCAATATTCGTTTTTAAAACTCCAAGTTTCTTTTCAAAACACAGACTAAATCATGCTAAAGCATTCCATTACGAGCAAGGAAATCTTATAGGTCATGTCTATTATTATAAATATTTATGTTTTATCACTTAGAATAACATATTCCATCATCGGGAGCACTATACTTGCGTATTTGCTCGTTCGATGCTCTCGATTACCTTCGAATACGTAATAGTCAGGAGATGGATATTTTTACCCCTCTTAACGATTTAAAATAGAAAACCTTAAAGACCAAAAGTTGTAGGTCTACTCGTTATCTTTCCAAATCATCTTGAATTACCTCAATCGGAGTTCGTATGAAAACGTTATGCCTAATTTACTATAGTAGATCAAAGCAGTCCTACCAGACACTGATGTTCGGCGCAGCTGTGCCCAAAATGGCCTTGGGGGTACCGTAACTATGCCCAGTGAGGCAGAACAGCTTCTCAGGTTCTGTTCTTCGCAATTTTACAGACCCATACTCTTTCTAATTTTTATAACATGAGTTATACACATCTAAATTAGTCCGTTTTCGATTCTATGAGTTTGTAACTCATAAAACTACAACATACCCAATAATAAACAATTAACATAAACATTAAGTAACCCAAATATTAATCCAAAACTCATGTTCATACTAAATTTTTATGTTTTGACAAATTTAGCGAATTCATTCACTACGAATTTGTTTCTAAACCAAATTGGTCCGTTTAACTTCAGTTGTTTTCGCATATGACTATATTATCAATATCTAACAACAATTCATAGAATACAACAATCCTTAGCCATCAAGTTTGTGACTCAAAAGCATTGTTTCTTTATACTTTTCTAGGAATTCAAGACTTAGGAATTCAAAAGCATATTCATTAGAATTATTACCTCTTGATGGCTTTAATTTGCTAACTACAGCTCTCCAATCCTCCAATTGCTCTCAATTCTACTATCTTTCCTTAACCAAATTCTCAGACATCTCAATAAATGGGAACAAAAAGAAGGAGACTTTATTTATAGAGAAATCAATATCCAAACAATAGCTTTGCCCAATGTTTTGAACTAGCAGTAAGAAGAAGAAGATGATGGGCAATGAATAGTTGTTAAACTACTCCCTTCTCCTCAATCCCTCCAGCCATCATCAGCTACTACTTAGTGAAGAAGGAATAGGATAGGCCAATGGCCTATTCATACGGAAGTTATAATACATATAACACTGATTTTGGGACATGGTTAATTCTCAACAACTAAAGCTTTGTTTAGTTCATTTAATTCCTAAAAATATAATTTTAATGTACAATTGTTACCATAATATGAAAATTAGGGATCTAATATATTCCCATATCATATAATCCATGTACATTTGGGCTAGTCCAAATAATATTTAAATAGAGCTAAATATAATTTAGTTTGGTAATATCATCCCATTATTTCCTATCACACATAAATATCACAATGATTATTATCAATCATCTATTATCATTTCCATTAATTCTCTTTTAATAATTTTAGTTAAACTTTTATCCTGATTTAACTTTAATACTCAGGTCACACAAGGCTCATTTATCTCATTTAGTGGAGTTATATAACTCAAGCTCATTATCTATACTATAAAATATTAGGGGTCTAGGCCACGTTTGGCTTTTCCCCCAATCTCACTTCATTTTAATATTCATTTAATATATGTTTGTGTGACACTGAATTATTTAATTTCTCTTGAATAATTAGTTACTTATAAACGTATACTTATAATAGCTTCATCTAAAAAATGATCATTACCCTTAGAATCATTAACCTTTACTCAATTGTTTAAATTATACAGTTATAAGTATAATTATCCAATTGTCCTAAGACAACTTTCTCAATCTTTACCTTTAGCCACATCTTAAATATTAATCTATTATATAAATCTCTAACCAATATTTATTTATAGATATATTGGTTGTCTTCTATTATGCATCACTTATTTTCCATTAACATCTTTCCAATATTAAACCCTTTCATATATTACCATATTATGTAATATAGAAAAATACTAAAATTAATTAACATAATCATTTCATTTTCTTCATGTAAAGCACATATATTAATTCACCATTTTACTTGAGTGAATTACCCCTTCCATTCAATTTACTATCACGCCACTGTCACACAAGGCTTTAATATTCAAATTATATTATTCCATAATATAATTTTCCACTTAATTTAATTTAACTAAAATTTATTCTTGTTTAGTTAATTTCCATAAATAACTCTCATTCAATTCATGGTCACTATCTCCATCCCTTCATGGGCACTATCTATATCAAATATGATCCATATGATACCATATTAGCCACAAATATACAATTCCTATAGTTCAGATTACACAAACGCATCATGAATCCTACGTACATATACTTAATGTAGTCATGCTTGGTGTTATAGCTTGGAAGTGGCGCAGCTGTGCCACTTCAAATTTAGAGGCAGACAAGTTCTGTTTGAGCAGAACCTTAGCTTCAATTCATCAATACTTCATGCTTTTAAATTACTAAATTTCTATACCAGTTAACTAACTTCTATCACAACCTTCTTCAATGATTTATAGATTAACTTCAAGTTCAAATTCTGTTTCTCTTAATAGTTTAACCAACTATAAAATCTCCTTTACGATTTCTTACCACCAATAACGCAAAACTCAAAATATATATAACACCTACTATAATCTCATATATATTCATGTTTGAACCCATGTCATGCTTTGAGAATTTTATCTACTAATTTCTGATTTTAATATTTTCTAAAAATTCGGGTTCTTACAAAGAACCTAAAGGGTCACACCGCAAAAGGAAGAATATTTATTTAAGAAGTAAATGGAATAATCGTAATAATAAGTTAAGTGTATTTAATTTAATCTATGCTGATAGAATAAATTAAATACCTTAATATTTTGAAAATATTAAATATAAATTAAAAAGAGTAGTCTTATTATTATTACTATTATTATTATTTAATTCCTAAAGGAGTTTGAGAATTAATTAATAAAAATACTTTCATATATTCCTAATAAGATTAGGAGGCTAATTAATTAAAAGAGTTTAATTAATTATTCCTAATAAGATTAGGAGCCTAATTAATTAGAGGAGTTTAATTAATTAAAATAAAGCCCAATTCCGTAATTGTTAAGGAGAGTTGCCTACATGTATAAATAAGAGAAGTCTTATTATGGGTGAGCATTGATATTTTCACAAGACACGTGAATTATTTTTTTAAGAGTTAAGAGAGTATGTATTTTCTATAGAGATAGAAAAACTACGGTTTTGCCAAACACTCATTTTCTTGAATACTTATTCCTTGATGGATTATCTCTAGAGGCCAAACACTTGGGTGACTAACATTGATCAAAGGAAGGAATCAAACCCCGTGGATTCAAGTTGAACGCGAAAAGGATTTGAAGGTGAACTTGTACCTGAGAAAGCTCGAATATTCAAGGGTATAATTCTTGTTCTTCATCTTTTCGTTTAATTAATAATTGTGCATAAAGGATGATCCGGGTATATGGTTTGTAAAATTTTAAAACACTGATTTCCATGTTTCCGTTTATTTTGTAATTTGATTGTATCCATGAATCTTACAAACCTAATAGTGGAATTAGAGCCAAACCTTTATGCAAGTTATTAATTGTATAGTTTTGATATATATGTTGATATATGTTTGGAACAATTTTTTTGGGCATACTTATTGGCATAAAATTAAGTTTTTGGTGAAAAACTGCATAATTCGAGAACTAAAAAAATTGATTCTGGACACTGGCGCCACAACACTGGATTACAGTGTAATCTTGGCGCTATAGCGCCCGTCCGGGTTCAGGAAGCGTGACCAAGCGCGACAACGCCTGATTACAGTATAATCGGTGGCCGCCTTGCAAATCCACGGTTTTTGAAAACTATTCTTTGTGGCGTCAGAGTGCACGATGCTAGTACATTCGGTATGCCATAAAGCCGATACCCATAATTAAATAATTTTATTATTAATATTATTTATTTATTTAAATTTTAACTAAGATCAAAGGTTTATTTTAATTAAAATTGGATACATTATTTTTCAATAATTCTAAATTAAAATAAAATATTTTTTTTGAGTTGGAATTGGATTAAAATAAAGTTGTTTATTTTAATTCGAATTGAATTCCATGTCCTTTTAAGTAGAAGAGTTTATTCAAAAGTTTTATATTAACTTGGAATTGCATTCTACGTTCGTTTGAATAAAAGAGTTTATTGACATATGGAATAAGATTCCATGTTTCCTAGAATAAATGAGTTAATTCACATATGGAATAAGATCCCATGTTTCCTAAAATTAAAGGTGTTTAATTTTAATAACGAATATAATTCAACATATTTTATTTTCCAACAATTTTAAGTTAAAATAAAGGAGTTTATTTTGTACATGAAATTGGATTCCATGTTAATTAAAATAAAGGAGTTTATTTTATTAGGAATTTGATTAAAAATAAAGGATTTTATTTTTATTCAAAATTGGATAAAATAAATTAAAAAAATATATTATAATATTGATTAAAAATAAAGGAGTTTATTTTGTTTTAAAATTAGATTTTATGCTAATTAAAATTTCCTATTAAATCGCTATCAAGGTATATATTGAATGTTTATTATTCATGAGATAAATGTTATTTATTGATGCATATGTTGATATGTATGATAATAAAAAGGATTGATTATGGACTATTGACCAATGTGATTGGATTTTATTTTAGTTGGGTGCATGAATGTATTAGTTTTATTAAATGGGGTCTGCGTACCTCGTCTTCTCTAATGTTTCTTGATGTAAATTATGTCTCCCTCCTATGTACTTCCCCTTGACTATTGATCAATGTTTCTATTTAAATTAAATAGTTTATGTAATAGGATTAGTTAGAATTACTGATAAGTAGGTTTTATACCTACTTATTGGCTATCAACTTGCTAGAATTATGCTTAAACTTAAGAAATTTTAGTATTGTTTGATTACTTTTTACTTTTGTTTTGTAGGTTGCATCAAGTAATCTAATATGGCATGGCAAAGGCATGATAATGGCATGGAAGTGGAAAAGCATGGTGAGAAGTTGAGCAAGTGCATGTGAGGAGGACATCTAGAAGTTAAGTGAAGAATGAAGAAGCAAGTGAAGGAAAAAGAAGAATGAAGCAGCAAGACACCAACAACAGTGTAACAAACTGCAGGAAATCCCAACAGCGCGACCACGCCAGTGTAGAGCATAGATTCAGCATGCCCTGTGCTAAGAAGACTCTAGAAGACAACATGGTGCGCCCGCGCCCCAAATGCTATACGGGGCCGCGTGGTCGCGCCATTCAAGACTGATTAAAAATTTAACTTTTCATTTTAAGTCTGCATATAGCGTATTTTCCTTTAAGGGGTGTATTTTCTAGTTACGAGACATCATTATCAGCAGTTATATTTTCTATTTTTAGGGTTTCATAGAGCTAAAGAGATTCCATAGCTTTCTACTACTATTTTGCTTCTCTATTTAGATCTAGTAGCTTGTTAATATTGAAGTTTTACTTTAGATTGATGATGGTTATGAACTGAGTTTGGAAGCTCGCTTTTAGCAAGGATTAATAAGATTTACATTCTCTTCTCTCTTTAATCTCTTTGTTTTCATTGTGATTTCTCATGCTTGGTGTAAGACCCCAACTTTTATGAATAAAGATTTCTTTTCTCTAAATATCCTTTTGAATAATAAGATGTGGATTAGTTATAATGTTATATTTGTGGGCATTATTTATAAAGTTTGCAAAGTAAGCAAGTTGTTATAAAATATTCGTTTGGTCGAGGAATATTCGTTTTATCAGGTAATATTCGTATGACGACACAATCATTGGTGGACCCCACAATGGAATTATTGTTGGAGTTAGAAAATGAAAGAAATAACTTTTTATAAAAATAACGACAAAAGTTTTATCATTAACTGTTGAAATACCCGGTGATAAAAGTACAGTAATACGAGTGGTTGCACACGGTATTGTACAATATTTTTGATTATTGATGCTTCCGAGAGAAGTCACTCAATTTTTGATGAGTGGGTTTTATACCCATTAATTAAGTGCATTTGAGCTTAATATTTTGGAAATTTTTAAGTGCTTGTGTTTATCCATGCATGTTATATGTTGTTTTGTATGAATTGGGACAAAAGTTACTTTTATCGACGTTTGGGGTTGCTATATTTCCATTTTTGGATTGCCATTTACATAACAACCACTTCAAATCCAATTTAAGTATTATTCCATCGCTTATTTCGAAGAACGCAAAACATAAAAGTTGTAGATCTACATCTCCTCTTTTCGAAACATCTTGAATCATCAAAATCGAAGTTCAGACGAAGAAGTTATGGCCATTTTCCCAAAGGACGTCAGAGTAGAAAATTTCTGAAAAAGAGGCTACCGGGCGCCATTCCTAACCTATTTCAGCAAGGGCACTTAGAAAGTGTGTTCAAACCTTAGTGAGTAGTCTTTGGTATTTGAGATCGGTTTTGAGGCAAGTTGGGACGTGTTTTGGGGTGACCTTTGATACTTTTTTGACTCCAAGCTGGATTGGGTTTCCTCTTAAGCTAGAAATTTGTCTTGTAGCCTATAAATACATGATGGGAGGCATAAAATAAAGGGGAATTAGATAAATTACATTAGATAAAACATTCCATTAGAGTATAACATAAACCCTAGTTTATATTGGATTGTTGGAGATTGAAGCAACTTGGAGATAATTAAAGATCAACAGTAGGAGCAAGAGGGGAGCATCAGATTTGCAGACAACAGATTTTATTCTCTACTCTACTTCTATAATTGTCTTTTAATGTTTATTTTGTTGTGAATTCTAGATTTAAATTCAATGACAATGAACTAAATTTCTTTTTTAAGATTGTAAGGGATCTTATTGTATAACTTATTTTAGTATGCTTGTTTATTAATTATTGTGATCTATTCTAGGGATTGTCTACTATGATTTGAGCATAATTGTTTAATTTTCTAGCTAGAAATTATCATGATAATCTATATGAATTCGGGAGATGAACTATAGATTTAGATCTGATCATAATAACATGTGATTGTGTTTTTTCTACATGGTGTTAGAAATCTTGATTTGTGTTTAGGATAGGGATATATCTTTACGCCGCGTGTAATCTGATAGGAAACATGTACTTTAAATCCTTTTTAATTGTAATTCACATAGGAATATAGTGAATTAGTTCATTAGGGTGTTTGATTCAATTCTATCAACTGTGAATTTGGATTAATATGTTTGTGATGCATCGAAAGGTGATTATAAATACTAATAAGTTCCTGATTAACAATCCAGAATAGTGAGCATAATTAATAAGAAGTATTTTAATATAAGTGAATTAATAAGTGAAGTTGTGATCTTAAATCTCCATAACCTGATTTTCAACTAGTGGTAGCAGTAATAGTTTAATTATATATTTTAATTTACAACATTAAATCGATTATTTAAATAAAATTTGTTTGGTTAAGAATTAGTACTTGGTGATTTTTATTAAATAATTCTTCGTGGGAACGATACTTTTCTTATCATTTTATTACTTGTTGACCGAGTATACTTGCACGTATGTTTTGATTGTGAAATTGATCAACAAGTTTTTGGCGTCGTTGCCGGGGAATTAGTTTAATAATTTTTCCAATATTAATTTTAATCAAATTAGTTTTAATTTAAACGTTTCTTATTTTTATTTTTATTTTTTTTTATTTTATTAAATTTTTTTTCTATTTTTTTCTTTCTTTTTAGGTACCATGGAAGAAATTAATTATCAATGGCCGAATACGAGAATGACACAGCCAAGGGGAGCGGAGATTGATAGACTCACGACACTTTCTGCATTATCAACACAGATTGAGACACTTTCGAGGAGGTTAGACGCTTTTACAGCACAACGTCGTCAAAGTGTGGCGGTTACTCGTGATTATTGTGTTAGAAATCATCTAAGTCATCAATGCGCCATCAATTTCAAGCCGATACAGTATGGTGGTGATTACCCCAACAATTATGTCTATCCCAACAACTATCATCACGATTGGGGGTATCACCCAGATTTTTCATGGAGCCATACTCATCAAGATCAATTTTATGCTCCAAATCCAACATACCCACCGGAGTTCTCGTGTCCACCTCCACTACAAAAAGAGGAAAATCTAAATTTGGAGGAAATTCTATCTATGTTCACAGCTTCAAGTGAGGAGAGGAGGATTAGTCAAGAGATATCAAGTCAAAATTTTATGGAACAACTATTTAATGCCTCAAAATTTTGTCCTCAATACACTTGGTCCTATTACATGAATTCCGACACTAATGGATAGCTCGAGCAAAATCTGCAACTAGATGAGCCACAAGATGTTGAGAGAGAGGAAACAATTAGGGACTAAGAAAAAAAGATCGATGAAGATTTAACTGTAAGCTTTAATAAAGATGACCCGATTTCATTAGTATCCCATGTGCCTCCTCCACCAAAGTTCAAGAATCTGTGCAGTTTTGCAAAACCATGCCCAATTGGCAGTCACGTCGTCAGCAAAGCTCTTTGTGACATAAGAGCTAGTACAACTGTAGAGTCATGGTGGGATGAAAAGGAGGAGATAGAGGAAGATCCCATTGTGTTTATTAAGCTTCAATGCCCTAATCTGATCATAGACATAATGGAGAAAACACTTAGTTGTTGGACGCTCTTAATGGGGAACCTATCTACAAAGAGCATGCTAGGTGACTTTAATTCAATGGCCATTGCAATTGGAAACATACAAAAAGAGACATTGTTATCGATGGATGAAGGGTTCCTTAATTTTCGTAAGGGAATTTGATAAAGAATTGAAGAAGTCAGGCTGAGACTATAAAACAAGCGCTTATTGGGAGGCAACCCAAGTTTAATTTTTAGTTTTTGTTTTTATTAGGTTTTATATTAGTAGCTTTGAATTTGCATTTATTTAGGATTTAATAAAATTGCTTCTATCATGGTTTTATAAGTTATTCATGTCAAATTCAAGTGCGGTGCCCAATTTGTTCCATGTGCTTAGCCTATTCTCTAAACTTAGCGAACAAGGAGGAAAATTGCTATATTTTTAGGGAAGTCCTATGCTTTACTTTTTTCTATTTCAGCCATTGAAGACAATGTCTAGTATATGTTTGGGGGCATTTTAGTCTTGTATTGCATATAGTTAGTTATTTACATTGTAGTTCGTTATTTTTATGTGTTAGCATTATTTTTTTAGGTTGCATATAATACAGGGTAGTTAATTATATATTCATATATGTGTTGCATTAGTGTGTGTTCATGTATTATAATTGCCTTTTTTCATGAATCTGTGCGATATGTTGGTGTAGTCTTAGCTCGACCTATGATATGATTGGTTTTGCATGTTAACTTGAACAATGTTGATAATTGATGATGAGTTCTAATTTTAAACTTGAAGAAAATTTGAGCTTGTCTGAAACTTATGAAAATTATGATATGGTTGCTCTTCTTCGCACGGACTTTATAGCTCGGTAGTAGCGATTTTAGATATAGCTACCATGGCGCGGCATGCATGACGACCACATTCTACACTACCAATCTGCATCTCAAATTTACCAAAACAATGATGAATCTACTCCAATACACCTGCACAGACATCAATTATCAATATCAAAGCATGAACTACAGAATAAGCAAGAATGACTATCTTAACCCCATACGTTCTACGCTATGCTCAGACATCATCATATAGAAATTTAGCTCCCATAATACTTATGTAACCCTCAACAAACTATAACACTAAGCATGAAAATGAACTAACAAATACAATCTAAACATAATAAACAAAAGATAAAGATAGAAATAATGGGCTGCCTCCCATCAAGCGCTAAGTTATAGTCAATTAGCTTGACTATCTCTAACAATTCATGTTGAAGAAAGAATGGAGGTTACTTTCTGTCTGTCAACATCACCACCAAAATAATGCTTTAGCCACTGTCCATTCACTTTGAACGACTTGTCCGGGAACTTGTCGAACACTTCTACTGCAACATGTGAAAAAACTGTCTTCATTGTGAATGGCCCTGACTACCTTGATTTGAGCTTCCCAGGAAAAAGTTTAAGTTTTGAATTAAACAACAGAACTCTTTGTCCTGGCTCAAATACTCTTTCTATAATCTTGTGATCATGCCATTTCTTCACCTTTTCCTTATACATCTTAGAGTTTTCATACGCCTGTAATCTGAATTTGTCCAACTCATTGAGTTGGAGTAGGCATTTTCCTCCTGCATCATTTAAATCAAAATTAAGCTTCTGAATTGCCCAATATGCCTTATGCTCAAGCTCCATAGGAAGGTGACAAGCCTTTCCATAAACTAGCTAAAAAGGTGACATGCCCAACGGAGTCTTATAAGCAGTCCTATATGCCCATACAACATTATCAAGCTTTAATGACCAATCCTTTCTTGTGGGGTTCACAACTTTCTCCAAAATTCTCTTGACTTCACGATTTGAAACCTCTACTTGGCCATTAGTTTGAGGATGATAAGATGTAGCAATGCGATGATTTACCCCATACTTAGCCAACAGAGTTGTGAACTGTCTATTACAAAAATGACTGTCTTCATCACAAATGATAACCTTGTAAAAATACTCCTATGTAAAAATCTTAGGACCACTGTGGCATCATTCGTTGGAAGAGCTACCACTTCCACCCACTTTGAAACATAGTCAACTGCTAACAAGATGTATATATTTCCATAAGAAGAAACAAAAGGACCCATGAAATCTATCCCCCAAACATAAAAAATTTCCACCTCGAAGATCATGTTCAATGGCATTTCATTCCTTTTGGAAATATTCTAAAATCTTTGACATCTGTCACATCTCTGGACAAAACTATAAGCATCCTTGAAAATCATTGGCCAGTAGAATCCTGCTTGTAACACTCTAGCCGTTTTTCTCTCTCCACCGTAGTGACCACCATATAATAAAGCATGATAATCTTGCAAAATCCCCTCTGTCACACTATATGGGATATATCTCCTTATCACATGATCAACACATTATTTGAAAAAATATGGTTCATCCCATATAAACCACTTCACATCATGCAAAAATTTCCTCTTTTGATGACCAACTAAGTTAGATGGGACCATCCTACTCACCAAGTAGTTCGCATAGTCTGCAATCCATGGCACTTCCCCTTTTACCACAAACAACTGTTCATCTAGAAAGGACTCATTAATCACAGTCTTGTCATCTACCTCCCTTCCCGAATTCTCTAGTCGAGATAAGTGCTCCGCCACTTGGTTCTCAGTTCTTTTTTTTGTCCTTAGTTTCTAAATTAAATTCTTGCAATAGAAGTATCTATCTGATCAAATGAGGCTTTGCATCCTTCTTTACCATTAAGTGTCAAATTGTTGCATGATTCGTGTACACTATCACCCTTGTACCAATCAGATACGCTCGAAACATGTCAAAAGCATACACAACTTCCAGTAATTCATTCTCTGTGGTGGTGTAGATCAACTGCGCATCACATGAAAAATCTTTTCCTTTTGCTGACACAAAACTGCCCCCACAACATAATCACTAGCATCACACATCAATTCGAATGGCAGGTCCCAATCCGATGTTGAAGTTAACCTCTCTTCAAATTCTCAAATGCAGACACGTAATCCTCATCAAACTTGAACTGTACATCCTTCTCCAATAAACTGCAAAGTGGTTTTGTTATCTTGGAGAAGTCTTTAATGAATTTGCGGTAAAAACCTGCATGTCCTAGAAATCTTAGAACACCTTTCACTGAAGTTGGTGGTGGCAAATTCTCAATAGTCTCTAATTTAGCTCTATCTACCTCAAGTCCCTTCTTCGACACCTTATGTCCTAGAATTATTCCTTCTTGTACTATAAAATAACACTTTTCCCAATTCAATACCAAGTTCGTCTCAACACATCTTCTTAAAACCATCACTAAAGTTTCCAGACATTTATCAAAGGAATACCCAAATACTAAAAAATCATCCATAAATACCTCCACATTTTTCTCCACCATATCCGAAAAAATAGCCATCATACATCTCTGAAAAGTGGCTGGGGCATTGGACAAATTAAAAGACATCCTTCTGAAAGCAAAAGTACCATACGGACATGTAAAGGTTGTCTTTTCTTGGTCCTCTAGAGCTATAATAATCTGATTGTAGCCTGAATATCCGTCCAGAAGGCAATAAAACTCATGCCTTGCTCATCTATCCAACATCTGATCGATAAATGGCAGTGAGAAGTGATCTTTCCTTGTAGCTTTGTTAAGCCTGCGGTAGTCCATGCAGACTCTCCACCTCATTACTGTTCTTTTTGGAATCAACTCATTATTCTCATTAGAGATGACGGTCATACCACCCTTCTTCGGTACACATTGTACAAGGCTCACACATGAACTATCTGAAATTGGATATATAATGTCTGCATCCACCCATTTCAATACTTCCTTCTTGACCACTTCTTTCATGATT
Source organism: Panax quinquefolius (assembly GCA_020205615.1). Lineage (NCBI taxonomy): Eukaryota > Viridiplantae > Streptophyta > Magnoliopsida > Apiales > Araliaceae > Panax > Panax quinquefolius. Next base: position 74,852,483 of record CM035152.1, read on the forward strand.
GGATTAAGTCTTCTTTGTTGTTCCACCGAAGGCTTGCTATCATCTTCCAGTAGGATCTTATGCATACAGAAAGATGAGGTGATCCCTTTTATATCTGTTATAGTCCATCCAATAGCTGACTTAAACTCTTTGAGAACTCTTAGCAGTTTTTCTTCTTGAAAAGATGTTAGTGCAGAAGAAATAATCATAGGTAATTTTGAATTTTCATTTAAAAACGCATACCTCAAATGGTCTGGAAGTGGTTTTAACTCAAGTTCTGGAGGTGTCTCAACAGATGGTTTCAATTTCATTGATGACTCCCAGCTTTCCTTAATGGCCCAACAGGAGTCTTAAATTTTCTGAATTATGGAGTTGTATCAAGAAAATGCCCAATTTCTTTATTCTCCCCATCATCTATTTTTGAATTTCCTACAATAGCATTTCTCAAAGGTTCTTGATTCACCAAGCTCTCTACTTCATCATTTAAAACCTTTTCCACTAAATCAACCCTGAAGCATTTTTCATCACCTGTCAGAAATTTCATTTCCTTGAATACGTTGAAAGTAATTTCTTGATCACGAACTCACATTTTAGTTCTCCTTTCTAAACGTCTATCTAAGTTATTCCTATAGCTAGGAATGGTCTTCCAAGGATGATCGGTATACTTCTGTCTTCTTCATAGTCTAGTATAATAAAATCAGCCGAAAAAATGAATTTATCCACTTTAACCAATACATCTTCTACAATCCCCCGTGGATAAGTGATAGACCTATCAGCTAGCTGTAAAGAATTATTTGTTGGCCTTGGAGCCGACAATCCCAACTAATTAAATACTAAAAAGGGCATCAAATTGATACTTGCCCCAAGATCACACAAACATTTCTTGAAACTCATCTTTCCAATTGTGCATGGTATTGTGAAACTGCCCGGATCCTTCAGCTTTGGAGGTAATTTGCGTTGAAGCACTGCACTTCATTCCTTCGTCAAGGCTACTATTTCAAAGTCTTCAAAACTCTTTTTCCTTGAAAATATTCCCTTCATAAACTTTGCATAACTAGGCATCTGTTCCAATGCCTCAACGAAGGGTATGCTAATATGTAGCTTTTTATATACCTCCAAAAACTTACTAAATTGTTTGCCTTCCCTTTGCTTATGTAATCTCCGTGGATAAGGAACATGAGGGTGAACTATTGGTATCTTATTAACGGGCTTCTAAAAAGAACCTTCTTTATTCTTCTCTTCTTGCTATTGTTCAGAATCTTCATTATTCAAATTCTCCTCAGATAAAATTTCATGATCGCGTGGCCGCGTGTCTTCCCTTTGCAAAAGTGGTGTGGGCGCGCCATGCTGATTTCCTGCAACTTGTTTCCCAGACCTAAGTGTAATTGCTTGACAATGTTCCTTCCCTTCCCTTCTTGGATTGGCCTATGTTGTACTTGGGAATGAACCATGTGGTCTGTTGTTAAGCATACTAGCCATCTGACCCATTTGAGTTTCCAAATTTTTGATGGTCACTACTTGGCTTTTAATCATCACTTCTATATTTGCCATGTACTTCATCATCATCTCCTCCATATCTAACTTCTTCTCCTGCTGAGGTGCAGGTGGTGTATGATGTTGTTGTTGAGAAAATCTAGGTGGATAGGGTGGTCTTAGTGCAAACTATTGCTGAGATAATTGTGACTGAAATTGATTTTGTAGTTAAATCTGACTTTGTTGATTTCTTTGGTTATTCAACCAACTAAAATTTGGATGGTTGCGGTTGTTGGAGTTGTATGTGTTCTGAAATTGACCTTGATCCTTCCGATAGTTGATCATATATTGTACAGACTCCGATCTGATAGCACATTGGTCAGTTGAATGTGACCCTGCACATATCTCGCACACAAAAGCAACTGTCTATATGCCTTAGTCTCTGCCAAAGAATCAATCTTCTTCGCCATGGATGCCATCTGTGCTGACAATTGAGTGATATCATCCACCTCTAACAAACCTACGACTTTGAGCTGTGGCATCCTAGCTGTAGGATTTTGGAAATCATTTGCTACTATTGTCTCAATAAGATTATAGGCCTCTTCATATCTCTTCTCCAATAAATTTCCTCCTGCAGCTGCATCTACAATAGGCCTTGATTGCCATCACAATCCATTATAGAACGTATTAATCACCATCCAATCCGGCATGCCATGGTGTGGACACTTCCTTAGCATCTCCTTGTATCTCTCTCAGGCTTCATATAGAGATTCACCCTATTGCTGCTCAAAATGGGAAATTGTTGTCCTCATCTTCGTGGTCTTAGCCCTTGGGAAAAATTTGGCTAAGAATTTCTGTGCTAGATCCTCCCATGTGGTGATAGATCCTGAAGGTAAAGAGTGAAGCCAACTTCTTGCTTTATCCGTAATGAAAATGGAAATAGTCTAAGTCTGATTGCATCTTCTGTCACCCCGTTGTATCTGAAGGTGTCACATATTTCAATGAAGCTCAATAGATGCTCATTTGGATCATCTGTAGCAGTACCCCCAAACTGTAACGAATTTTGCACCATTTGAATAGTGCCCAGCTTTATCTCGAATGTGTTGGCTACTATAGTTGGTCTGACTATACTTGACTGCAATCAATTGATATTCGACATCAAATAATCTCTCAATACTTTGTGCTCCTCTCTCTGCTCTTCTGCCGCTATATTGGATGTTGTGGTCTCTAAAGCTGCTTATAAATTTCTACGCACTCTTGTTTTCCAACCTCTTCTATTAATGTTATCCTGAGCAGATGTCAACTCGGAATTAGATGACCACGTGTGCATAAAAATATATACAAGTACCTGAAATACAAACGAAACAAAAATAGAAATAAGATAAGATTAGAATTGTCTAAGTCATACAAATTTAGCTTAAAATTGATGATAATAATAATAAAGTTAAACGCCTCTTCCCAGCAACGACGCCAAAAACTTGTTGCCTCCTTTTTAGTCTTAATAAAAGGACTCTAACACATGCAAGCATACATGGGTCAACAAATAGTACAGAGTAAGAAAAGTATCGATCTTCGGAGAAAGGTTTTAAAATAAAATTATCATACACCAGTCGTATCACTATTTTCATATGCTTAAATGAATACTCACAATTTTAGATTAATCTAAACTCAAATAATGAATAAAAATATAATACTACAAGAATGAATCAAATTTGGAAAGAATGGGATTCTAACTTCATTTCATACTTCATCTAAATATTACCATCATGTAAGCTTATATAATCATCATGGAAAATTAGCCAAGAGCACAAAATTAGACAAAGCCATTTTTAAATGAATTATGCCCTATTTACCTAACTTCCACATATGATAGAAATCATGTAATCGACAATATTACCAAAATCACTATATTTCTATGTGAAATTGTAGCAATAATGAATAAAAGTGCAGGCTCTTACATTACTACATACGGTGAAACAGTATAATTCTATCTGGTTCACGAAGTACAAAGCTAAACATCTCAACCTCATAAACGTATGCTATTATGATTATAACCTTACTCATATATCATTTTTCAATTCCATATAAGTATACAAGGTGAATGGTAATCAAACATTCATTCATTACGTTCAATCATAATAGATAATCCAATGATAAACATACAATCAAACAATCAGGAAAATAATTATAGACTACATATCAAAATCCGTTAGAATCCGATAATGGAGTTTAGTTCATGTAACGACCTAGAAATTCGGATTTTCCAGAATTTAAGTTTAAAGAATTAGTTATTAATAAAATAAATTTTTATTAATAATATTATGTGATATGTGTTTATTAATCATTCTAGAACCGAGGATGATTATAAGTTAGGAGGATTCTGGCTACGATCTATATTGAACGAGTAAGAATTTTCAAGAAGAAAATAAAAATTTTTCCAGAACAAAATATTTCTGGGGAAAAAGACGAAATAGATACTATTCACCCAACGAAACCTAAGGGTTAAGGTTTAATTAACGTAACCCGTTCTGAGAGTTCGGTATGTCGAAATGACATTCCGTCAAAAGATTTGACGATAATATATCATGAAAAGTTAAGTAAGCCGATAAAAGTTTTTCTCGAAAAACGTGCAGAAATCGGACGAAATAAAAATGACGAAAAATACTGCTATGTACTTTTCATTCATTTAGTTATGTTAGGGTAAAACGCGAAGGAAAACGCTTGACGCCAAAAAGTGTTTTTTAGTTTTTAAGGAATCCGAAGAATACGTAAAATTTAATCGGTAAAGGAAAGAAGAAATATCCAAAAATATTTGGATTCGGAGAATCGCAGTTTTTAAAACTGTCGGACAAAAAACTGAAAGACGAAATCACGTAACTTAAAGGCTAAGTAGACTTAAGGGCTAAGTTAACTTAACACTTAAGTAATGAATAGTATGGAGGTGTGAATAGTAAGGAGGTTTGGGGTGAAATAACTATTTTTCCCTAGATTTGGAAAATCTATAAATAGGAAGCTAGATTTCATTTAAACGGGATATGGATAATCCTACACTAGAGAAAGAGAGGATTTGGATGGAGAGAGATGAGGAAGAGAATGAGCATGATTGATTGAATCGAAAATGTTCGTGAAATGGAAAAGCTAGCAAATCGCCGGTTTTGTCCAGCGGAAGAAAAATAAAGAGGAAAGGTATTAAACCTAACTTCTATGTTAGATTTTCTTTAAGTTTTATATGTTTTAATCATAGATTAATAAGAATAAGAAGTATATGATATTAGGGATGATTTCATATAGTTGAAATCATGAGAAATAAAGAAACTAAGAATTTGAAGTTTAGTTTATAAATTTCTTAAGGAAGTATATGATTCGTAATGAATTAGAACGATCCGAGTGGATTATATGAATAAGTAGGTGAAATAAGTAAGGAATGGGGTTCTATAATATCAAATTCCAATAAAAAGTGAAATCATAATCCAAAATATCGATTAAAATGTAGAACGAACGAAGAACATGAAGAACGTAGTTGATGGACAAATTTAAAACCATCGTAGGATATTTATTGTTGATGGACAAGTTTAAAACCATTGCGTATAAGTTAGATGCATATTTCTTGGTTAGGAACGGTAGAAACATTCATGAAGAACGGATTAAAACTTAGCAATAACGAAGTTATGGCAAAAATTTTGTAAAAGATAAATGAGAATTATAAAGTTAGTAAATGAACTCGAACGTGTAGGGTTTCATATGAATGTGAGAGAACATAGAAAACGTAATTCGGGGACTCAAGAACGAACAAATTCCAAGTTCAGATGATCGAATTACGGACGAACAAACAAAGAGCGTTAAAAAAGTAAAATAAACGAAGGGTGATGATAGCGCCAATCGAATGGCATGTTAACGGATTCAGAATGAAGTTCTGTCTTAGGGGGATTAAAGTACATAAGATAAGGAAGAGAATGACTTTGGAATTACCTCATTCGGAGTTATAACGAAGGAGTTATGAGATCGGGAAGTAGCGTCTCAAAATGAAGTTAACACTTAAAAGAAATTATCAAGAATTAGGGCTTATGCCTTATGGCGCTTGACCATGCCTTAAAGGTGGTATTGCAAAACGCTAGACCGAAGAGCCAGTAATTGCAAACTCAAGCGTCGAGAAATAGAAGGAGAGTGAGGCGCACAGCGCCGATGTAGAAAAAAGCCGAGAAAAGAGCTTTTAAGCGCTTTCAACTCTTGGGGGAGCGTATGAAAGATAAAAAGAACATAATGTTCAACTAATGTAACACTTAAGCAAGTAATTTAAACCTTAAATGAAGGTTGAACGGAAAGATTAAACAAGATTAAAAGACAAAGAATTTTAAATGCGAGTTACATAACCGATGTCTGGGGACCGTAGTCGCAATAAACGAACGTGAGGGATTGCTATGGTTGTGATTCCTTAGACATTGAGTGACGAGGGTAATGAATAACATTTCGATGTTATGTCATGATAGTGAGAGATAAGTGTGAAGCGTATAGACACTGTGTACGCAACGCTGTTGTGATCAATGAACGGTCTTAGCATACCACGAACGGTATGGCTTAGATAATAAGAATGACTAATGAACATGGGGTTCAGGTCTGGGATAACGAAAGTATTAAGTAAGATACGAATGGTATTAAGAAAGCCGTAATGAACGGTAATAAGATTAATGAAAGCTGAAGGTGAGTCGTATAAGAATGAATCCCGAGGTATGACATTTAGTTGTCAGAAAGCTGTAAGGAATAAGAAATTGATTTAACAAACATTAAGTTTAATGGTTCGGATAAGTTACGATAAGTTTAAGTTGTAGTACAATCGTAACCTTTGATGGTTGACATATGGGAGCTGGACTAAACAATTCCTTCAAAGAACGAAGGTATATACAAAACTGGCAACCGATCTAACTCATTGTTATGGGCGATTGTAGGTATTTAGACGAACTTGTTTGTTGATTGTTTGTGGGAAACCACTCAGAGTACCATATGGACTACTCGCAAAGAAACAATGTGTGCTGAGTCCTAGAGAAGTTATAAGAAGAAGATAAGATGTAAAACATCAAAGATGATGAACGTAAAAGGAAGACATCTCCGTATGTCATGAAGCCGTAGAACGGTAATGAAAGTGGTCGCGTAAACTTAGGTTGCAAGAATGCGAACCCTAAGAAGTAAAGTTAATTAAACTAATGCATAAGTCAAATATACATGACTAATTAGTGTATATGTTGTTTTTTTCTTATGTGCTACATAGGAATTGGGGCAAAGGTGCAAAAAAACCACTAATGTTTACACGGATGTCCCACTTCGACCCTAAACTAATTTTTTTTCCAAAAGTACCCTTAACATTATATTTTTGGGTCGCTTCTGCCCCTGCCGTTAAGAAAAGACAAACAGCGTTAAATTTTGATGACGTGGCATGCTTAAATATAATAAATATTTTAAATAAAACAATATATATCATTTAATCAAAACAAAAAATACTAAAATTCAAAATAAAAAAAGCATAACATATTTACATCATTTAATCAAAATACTAAAATTCAAAACATAACATATTTACATCTAAAATACTAATAAAATAAATTTAAAAATAGTAAAATATAACATTGCTTTTTTTTAAAAATATTATACTAAAATTACATTTTTTTTTTAAAAAAAACATTTTTAAAAATTCCTTTTAAAAAAAATATATATTTTTGAAAATTCTATTTTTTAAAAAAATCTTCTTTTAAAAAAAAAGTTTGTTTTAAAAAATTCTATTTTAAAAATTACATTTTTTTTAAAAGAACTATTTTTAAAAATTACATTTTTCTTTAAAAAGGTGTTTTTAAAAAATTCTATTTTTAAAAAAAAAAAAAGTTTTTTTAAAAAAATTTTGTTTTTTAAAAAATTTGTTTTTAAAAATTGATTTTTTAAAAAATTGCATTTTAAAAAAAAGCTATTTTTTAAAATATTCTATTTTTTTTAAAAAAGCGCTTTTAAAAAGTTCTATTTTTTTTAAATTTTTTAAAAATTTATTTTTTTAAAAAAGTCATTTTAAAAAATCTATTTTTTTTAAAAAAGAAGTTTTTTAAAAAATTCTATTTTTTTAAAAAAATTGTTTTAAAAAATTATTTTTTTTAAAAGAAGTCGCTTTTAAAAAAAAAAAAAAAAAAAATCGCTTTTAAAAAAACTATTTTTTTTAAAAATGCATTTTTAAAAATTGCTAATTATTGGCGTGTGTGACGACCCAAAAATATAACGTTAAGGGTACTTTTGGAAAAAAAATTAGTTTAGGGTGAAAGTGGGACATCCGTGTAAACATCAGGGGTTTTTTTGCACCTTTGCCCATAGGAATTGAAATGAGCAGTTTAGCGTAAGCTGTAGCTGTGCGTAAGGCAAGTTTTCTAACTTCATTCCTATTTCAAATGAATGCTAGTTTCTTAAACTTCTCAGATGTTGAACTGAAGAAGTTCCGTCTATGTGCTAATGTGCGATATTTGTACAAGGTGGTAGAACGTATGAGGCCTTGTGCCACAATGTGAACACTTCGGTGTTTCTATAAGATGAACTTTTCTGTGATTTAACTTTTCAATAAGAGAATGTTCTGTTTATACATGATCCGTTATTGTTAAGTCTGTGCTAATGATTCTAGCCAGACAAAATGTGTATGGAAAAGGTAGAAGAATGAAAGTATTTTAAAGTGCTTGTGAATAATGTTTTAAAATGATAGGAATCGAGATTACTCCTATTTTTCAAGCTGCTTCATAACCTTTGTTCGATTATCGAAGTTCTAAAGGAACATTTAAACTCTTGAAGATGTTTGTTCAACTGTTGTGACTTGTTGGGCAATCGAATGCTCACACTTGCTTTAAATGAAAAACATTTTTAGCGTACGATGTTAGAAGAATTTAAGGATCCCGTAAAGAGCAAGCTGACGGTATCCAGATGAAGTGCCATTCAGAATGTGGATGAGTGAGAAGATCAAGTGAAGACTTGTAATATAAAAATATGAAATTGAACTATAGACTAGTTTAAGAAACTGTTATGTATCCTTGGTGGCGGATAAAAGTCACTCTTGTAAGATGAAATGAATAATGTATTTATCATTATTTGTAATGAAAAAGGTTATATGGTTTTTAGAACCTGGGATTTGAGAGTGTATGTTGTTATATTTCAGTATATAATGATGTATGTTTGGAAGAAGATGGGATCATGACGTCACGAAATAGGGTGTGTGAAGGCAGGCCGGATTTGGGCGTTCTGATTAATATATCGAGGCGATAGGTTATAAATCTTAGGTAAGAGTATCTAAGACTATAATCGTAGAACGAGGGATAAGAAGGTCACCACGTGATTATAGTGAATCGTAGTAACAGATGAGCTGTTAAACGATGAATGATTTATAGTATTACGAAGTAGTACTGGAAGAAGAACTGAGATTGAGTTGTGAAGGATAGTATATGAATTAAAGAAAATTCGTATTAAGTTAAGAGAGATTTAGGAGTTGTAAAATTTTAATTGAGGACTCATGTGATAGCTAAGTTGTAGGAACCTTTGTATGGGCAGAGGTTTGTGCTTTGTGTAACAACTGCTTAACTTATTACAATGATAATCATTGGAATTGGTCGCGCTATCAAGATGTATATGACGAGAAGGTGAATCTTTTCTCATGTATATACTTGATAGGTAGAAAACGATAAGGTAGGTGCGAGTTCTTGAAACTCATACTTATGGTAATGCGTTTCGTGACTCATAATGATATGGTATGTTTTTGAACTTTTCAAATGAATGGACGCTTATGAATTACATGCAGGATGGTTCCTAAACTCATATTATTGTGGAAAGTTTCTGAACTCATAATGTGTGGTAAGTTGATGGACTGTATTAAGGTAAAGGGATGTTTAGACTGAAAACAAGTTGTTTTTAGTAGGCTTAGTATTGAAGGTGCTAGAGAAGATTAAGTATTGTCGCAGTAAGACAATGAAGGAAGATGGAGAATAGGATATTCTAAGTCATCTAGCTATGCTAGATTTCAAAGTTTATTGAACTCGTGCTGATATGTACATTTTGAAAAAGGAAAGAATTGGTTCAACTTTTGGGACCAATAGATTTTTAAAAGAGCTATTCTTGGTATGTCTATGCTAATTGCTTCGACTAGACAAAAATTGATTTGAAATATCAAAATGAATTTTATATCATCAGTGCATTTCATGCAAGGATGGTAAAAGGATGGAGTTATTAATGCAAATGAACCTGGTGTTGGATGTGATCTTAGGATCAACAACCCGCTATGGTATGATGTATAATGACAAAGTAACAAATTGACGAAGTCCTCAACGTACTGTGAAAAGTACGGTATCATGACGTCATAAAATGTTTTGATGTATTGCGAAAAGAATTTAAAGAAGTAATCGATGCCAATTGAGTTGACTAGACGAATGTTTCGCGTTGATATCCAATTTATTGGAATGGTCTAAGCTACTTGATTCGGTTAGACAAATGGTATGTCATCGAGCTTTCTTTGAAGAAGTTGTGCCAAACCAAATTATTTTAGTAAGGAATCTAATGATTAAGTCTGAGGTGAACATATCCTGAAATGGGGTATACGATGGGTAAGAGGTAGTTTACTTTCTTTGTGATTGTAAACTGACCGTGGAAGAAAGGTTACGGCGTCATGCTGTTAAACCGAGTAAGAGTTCATGATCGATTTGACCCCTCAGCAAAAGTATAAAACATTTTAAAATGAAATTTTATATTACTCATTATTCTTTCTACTTCATGATTCTTGATAGGTTATGGAGGTTAGGAATGATGAAAAGATAAGAACTTCTTTGAAGAAAAGTTGAGAAGATGGGTAGGCTAAAATTTCGAGGATGAAATTCTGTGAAGAAGGGGTGAATGTGATGATCTGGGTATGGGTGTGGTTTTAAGAAATTTCGAGGACGGAATTTTTATAAGAGGGGAAGAGTGTAACGACCCGAAAATTCGGATTTTTCAGAATTTAAGTTTAAAGAATTAGTTATTAATAAAATGAATTTTTATTAATAATATTATGTGATATGTGTTTATTAATCGTTCTAGAATCGAGGATGATTATAAGTTAGGAGGATTCTGGCTACAATCTATATTGAACGAGTAAGAATTTTTAAGAAGAAAATAAAAATATTCCCGGAACAAAATATTTCCGGGGAAAAAGACGAAATAGACACTATTCACCCGACGAAACCTAAGGGTTATGGTTTGAATAACCTAAGCCATTATGAGAGTTTGGTATGTTGAAATGACATTCCGTCGAAAGATTTGACGATAATATATCATGAAAAGTTAAGTAAGCCGATAAAAGTTTTTCTCGAAAAACGTGCAGAAATCAGACTAAATAAAAATGACCAAAAGTACTGCTATGTACTTTTCATTCATTTAGCTACATTAGGGTATAACGTGAAGGAAAACGCTTAACGCCAAAAAGTGTTTTTTAGTTTTCTAGAATCCGAAGAATACGTAAAATTTAATCGGTAAAGGAAAGACGAAATATCCAAAAATATTTGGATTCCGAGAATCGCAGTTTTTAAAATTGTCGGACGAAAACCCGAAAGACGGAATCACATAACTTAAAGGCTAAGTAGACTTAAGGGCTAAGTTAACTTAACACTAAAGTAATGAATAGTATGGAGGTGTGAATAGTAAGGAGGTTAGGGGTGAAATGACTATTTTGCCCTAGCTTTGGAAAATCTATAAATAGGAATCTAGATTTCATTTAAATGGGATTTGGAAAATTCTACACTAGAGAGAGAGAGAGAGGATTCAGATGGAGAGAGATGAGGAAGAGCATGAGCATGATTGATCGAATCGAAAATGTTCGTAAAATGGAAAAGCTAGCAAATCACCGGTTTTGTCTAGTGGAAGAAAAATAAAGAGTAAAGGTATTAAAACCTAACTTCTATGTTAGATTTTCTTTAAGTTTTATATGTTTTAAACATAGATTAATAACAATAAGAAGTATATGATGTTTGGGATGATTTCATATGGTTGAAATCATGAGAAATAAAGAAAATAAGAATTTAAAGTTTAGTTTATAAATTTCTTAAGGAAGTATAAGATTCGTAATGAATTAGAATGATCCGAGTGGATTATATGAATAATTAGGTGAAATAAGTAAGGAATGATGTTCTATAACATCAAATTCCAATAAAGAGTGAAATCGTAATCCAAAATATCGATTAAAATGAAGAACGAATGAAGAACACGAAGAACATGAAGAACACGAAGAACGTTGTTGATGGACAAATTTAAAACCATCGTAGGATATTTGTTGTTGATGGACAAGTTTAAAACCATCGCATATAAGTTAGATGCATATTTCTTGGTTAGGAACGGTAGAAACATTCATGAAGAACAGATTAAAACTTAGCTATAACGAAGTTATGTCGAAAATTTCATAAAAGATAAATGAGAATTAGAAAGTTAGTAAATGAACTCAAATGTGTAGGGTTTCATAAGAATGTGAGAAAACATAGAAAACGTAAGTCGGGGACTCAAGAACGAACAAATTTTGTGTTCGGATGACAGAATTACGGACGAACAAACAAAGAGCGTTAAAAACGTAAAATAAACGAAGGGTGAAGATCAAGCCAATCGAATGGCACGTTAATTGATTTAGAATGAAGTTCTGTCCAAGGGGGATTAAAGTACATAAGATAAGGAAGAGAATGGTTTTGGAATTACCTCATTCGGAGTTATAACGAAGGAGTTATGAGATCGGGAAGTAGCGTCTCAAAATGAAGTTAACACTTAAAAGAAATTATCAAGAATTAGGGCTTGGCGCCGCAGCGCCAGCCATGCCTTGTAAGGTGGCGCTACAGTGCCATACCAGAGAGCCGGGTACTTCAAACTCACACGGCGCGAGAAATAGAAGGGAGAGTGGCGCCACAGCGCTCAGTGTAGGAAAAAGCCTAGAGAAGAGCTTTTAACTGCTCAACTCTTGGGGGGACACATATGGGAAGATAAAGAACATAATGTTTAACTAATGTAACACATAAGAAAGTAATTGAAACCTTAAATGAAGGTTGAACGAAAAGATTAAACGAGATTAAAAGATAAAGAAATTTAAACGCGAGATACATAACCGATGTTTGGGGATCGTAGTCGCAATGAACGAACGTGAGGGATTGCTATGGTTGTGATTCCTTAGACATTGAGTGACGAGGGTAATGAATAACATTTCGATGTTATGTCATGATAGTGAGAGATAAGTATGAAGCGTATAGACGCTGTGTACGCAACGCAATTGCGATAAATGAACTATCTTAGCATAAAACGAACGGTATGGCTTAGACAATAAGAATGACTAATGAACATGGTGTTCAAGTAAGGGATAAGGAAAGTATTAAGTAAGATACGAATGGTATTAAGAAAGTCGTAATGAACGGTAATAAGATTAATGAATGGCGAAGGTGAGTCGTATAAGAATGAATCCCGAGGTATGACATTTAGTTGCCAAAAAGCTGTAAGGAATAAGAAATTGATTTAACAAACATTAAGTTTAATGGTTCGGATAAGTTACGATAAGTTTAAGTTATAGTACATTTGTAACCTTTGATGGTTGACATATGGGAGATGGGCTAAACAAATTCCTTCAGAGAGCAAAGGTATATACAAAACTGGCAACCGATCTAACTCACTATTATGGGCAGTGTAGACGAGACAGGAACTTGCTTGTTGGTTGTTTGTGGGAAACCACTCAGAGTACCATATGGACTACTCGCAGAGAAACGATGTGTGCTAAGTCTTAGAGAAGTTATAAGAAGAATATAAGATGTAAAACATCAAAGATGATGAACGTAAAAGTAAGACATCTTCGTATGTCATGAAGCTGTAGAATGGTAATGAAAGTGGTCGCGTAAACTTAGGTTGCAAGAACGAGAACCCTAAAAAGTAAAGTTAATCAAACTAATGCATAAGTCAAATATACATGACTAATTAGTGTATATGTTATTTTTTTCTTATGTGCTACATAGGAATTGAAATGAAGGATTGGCGTGGTAAGTCGTCAATGCATAAGGAAAGTTTCCTAACTTCATTCATATTTCAAATGAATGCTAGTTTCTTAAACTTCTTAGATGTTGAACTTGAGAAGTTTCGTCTATGTGCTAATGTGCGATATTTGTACAAGGTAGTAGAACGTATGAGGCCTTGTGCCACAATGTGACCACTTCCGTGTTTCTATGAGATGAACTATTTTGTGATTTAACTGTTCAATAAGAAAATGTTCTGTTTATTCATGATCCGTTATTGTTAAGTCTGTGCTAATGATTCTAGCCAGACAAAATGTGTATGGAAAAGGTAGAAGAATGGAAGTATTTTAAAGTGCCTGTGAATAATGTTTTAAAATGATAGGAATCGAGATTACTCCTATTATTCAAGTTGCTTCATAACCTTTGTTCGGTTTTCGAAGTTCTAAAGGAACGTTTAAACTCTTGAAGATGTTTGTTCAACTGTTGTGACTTGCTTGGAAATCGAATGCTCACACTTGCTTTAAATGAAAAATATTTTCAGCGTACGATGTTAGAAGAATTTAAGGATCCCATAAAGATCAAGCTAACGGTATCCAGATGAAGTGCCATTCAGAATGTGGATGAGTGAGAAGATCAAGTGAAGACTTGTAATATAGAAATATGAAATTAAACTATAGACTAGTTTAAGAAACTGTTATGTATCCTTGGTGGCGGATAAAAGTCACTCTTGTAAGATGAAATGAATAATGTATTTAACATTATTTGTAATGAAAAAGGTTATATGGTTTTTGGAACCTGGGATTTGAGAGTGTATGTTGTTATATTTCAGTATATAATGATGTATGTTTGGAAGAAGATGGGATCGTGACATACGGAATCCGGGTGTGAAGATAGACCGGATTTCGGGGCATTACAGTTCATTTCTGAACTTAAAACCATTATGGGATTGTAGTAACACATGGAAATTAAATAGCACAATTGAGAAAGAAGAGAGAATTGATTAAACCCAATTGCAAAATTCGTTCCAAAATGCTAATCCAATTCACCAATAAACTCTAAGAAAATAAAATAATTAATTATTCAATAACTCCATGCAAGAGAGGATATAGAATATTTTAAAGTTTTAAACTAAATCTCTTTAGCACTAGTTCAAAAGCTAAGAACCCTAGGTACTTTAATGAAAACTGATAAAAACCCACACATAATACACGTCTAGTGCCAACTAGAGATAAGATCAAGCACTCAAATTTCAAATTTAAAAATTAAGTCAACAAATAAATTAGGATGATTTCATTGTATGCGTGATCCTAAATACAAAATGGCGCGTATGCCATGATGTGTATATCTTTTGAGGCTCAAGGGCAGTACTGACCATGCGTGTTTGGGATTTTAGCTTCTACAGACTACTAGCGCGGGTGCGCGAGAATTGGATTGTTTAGCAGTGCGGTCGAACTTCTTCTGTGCCCTGCACTTTGATGTTATGCTGTTACTACTTGCTGTTCTGTTGTATGTTCTTCATCTTTCCTTTCTGCATAACGCTCATCCACTGCTTTAGTTCATCATCTAGTTATGTCCATATTGCATCATCCTTGTTAGCTCGTGTCACCATGCCACTCCACGTCTTTCCTTGCTTTAGGAGTTCAACTACAAGAAATGCTAAATAAACATAAAATGCATAAAAACATAATAAAATCTACTTGAGATGAGCATAATTCTCGTGAATTGATATCCAATAAGTAGGTATAAAACCTACTTATTAGACAGGTGATGAAAATTATCTTCGTCCTGGGTGCGAAGAGGAATTTAGAATCACATTTATGATTATGAGTTATTCACATGATTGTGGATAGGAACTGTTGATTGATGTTACATGGATAAAACATTGTTGGTGGACTTTTAACGTGGAAAAGATAATAGACTTTATGGTCTATTTGACTCTTCTAATGGATTGCTCGTTCCGCTGCTACTATGGTTGAAAAGTTTTATCATCAACCATATGTTCTAAATCTATGATTTATTATTGACGAAGGCTATTGATAATTTAATTATCTTTAGTCATGATATTCTTTATTAGGGTAGTTTACGCTCACCTTTTTTTGCTTCACAATTCCTTTCGTGTAATAAGAGTGTATTTGGGTTGGTAAAGAAATAAGAGGATTAAAGCGGTGGTCTATATAGCCATTGAGGTTTCTAAAAAGCAGTATGAAAATAATTTTATTGAGAATTTTAGATAAGTGTGTCATAT
The DNA here is from genome assembly GCA_020205615.1 of Panax quinquefolius. NCBI lineage: Eukaryota > Viridiplantae > Streptophyta > Magnoliopsida > Apiales > Araliaceae > Panax > Panax quinquefolius. The sequence continues at coordinate 74,868,185 of CM035152.1, forward strand.
TTTATACTTAATTTTAACCGTTGATTTTAGTGAACCAAATAAGGTGAGGTGAACCCAACTTTAGAAGGGTGTTTTGCCACTATCATACAAGATGTCTAATGATAGACGACTTCATGTTATCATAAGACATGGTTGTGCACATGCACTTGTTGATTATATCTATGAGCACTACCTATATAATCTTAGAGTTTACTTGAAATATAATTCTCAATTGGAGACAATTGATATAATTATATGTCAAGATAAGACTCACAATTGGAAAGAACATGACAATAATCTTCTCGTATTTCTTTGCGGTCTATTGGGTCAACCAAGGATAATTCTCGAGTCATATGATATCTATCATAGCTTAGATGTATGGCCTCCCACGTACGAAGGTTTCCTTGAGCATTTTCCAAAGATTTTAATTTTTAAAACAATTATTGACTGTACTTTTATGTAAAGTACCATTGTAAGGTGTTGTGGTCGAGGCACCATAAGAGTTACATATATTTGTATTAAAATTTAAAGCTTATTTGTTGTCGTACTCTGCACGACAGTTCAATAGTTGTATAAATGAAGTTTGTATTTGATTTCTATAGTGTGATATCTGGCGACTCAGAATGGGTGATGTATACCTATTTTGAGGGCGTCACGAATGGTATCAGAGCTTAGGGATATGGTCGCTGGCGGAGATATGAGTCTAGAACTAGGAGGGGAGAGATGAGTAATATACTTCGCTAGTGTGTGACTTACCTAAGCTGAAATTATTTACTTGATAAGTTGACAAATTGTGATATGCCAATTAACCTTTGTTTTGAAGATGTATTCTAGAATGATATCTGAAATACATGAGATGAGCAATGGGAAAATCATAATATAGAGGAAATAACCTGGAAGGTACAATCAGAAAAGAAAGCAATGTATTCTCATCTCTTCGAACTACCCAGTACGTAAATTTCGAGGGCAAAAATTGCATGAGGGGAGATTGTGAGATCCCGAATTTTATGAAATTAAAGTATTCAATTTTCATATAATTATTATTCTATTTAGTAAATGGTTAAATTGATAAAAGATTAAAGTTATGGGTGATATTTGAAATTTTTTCAAAGTAAACAAGTTGTCATAAAATAACCAGTGATAAAAGTACAGTAATACACGTGGTTGCATAGTAGCACATAGTATTGATTATTGATGCTTACGTGAGAAGTCACTCAGTTATACTCAATTATTTCTACAATAATTGCTGCATAATATCTCTCATATTATTGTTACACTATCATCTGCATAATATTTTATATTATTAAATCAATAATTGAGATGACAAAGTTATTCATATTATTATTTATAATATTGACGATGTCTAGAAAGTTCTGTTGAGTAGATGTTTGGTCACCTAATTGCGCGCCAGTAGGGAGAAATCCTTATCGGAAAGCCCCCTCTTTCTTGGGAATGATCTGGTTGTTAAATATTGTGAGTTATAATATTAATGATGAATAAGTTCATGTTGATTAAAGATGAAATTGATAGGTTCATTGTGTTGGGATTATTAGTGTTAGTGGAAATCGATATTTATTTCGATAATAATTAATTTCTGGAGGTTATATTGATCAATCAGGTAATTAATCGAATAAATAAGAAATTAATTGATATTAATTCACATGCTTATAACTATTTGTTCACATGTGTGTACTATTGATTCACATGCATGTACTATTAGGGGAGGTGGTGCAAGATTGATAATACTTGCATGACTAAATTAAAAATGGAGGTATAGATGAAGGTACTATACTGTAATAATTTTTTTCACATGTATAGAACTATTGATTCATATGATGTACTATTAGGGGAGGTGGTGCAATTTTGATAATACTTGTAGGACTAAATTAAAAATGAAGGAAAAAATAAAGGTATTATACTATAATATTTCGAGCCCCAAAATATGCAATTATCGAAACTATGTTTTCTTATAAATAGAAGCTCATTCTTCCTTCATTCTCACTAATTCACTAAAACTCACAAGAGAAATTATAGAGAGAAAGAAGAAGAGTAGTCTACTACTTCACTACTCCATTATCCAGTCTTCTTCTGAGGTTAGGGGTATTATTATTTTTTTGTATTCATGAAGCGAGTTATTTCTTTCAATACTCGTTAGGGTTGTTATTTTATTCTTTATTATTCTGTTGGAATAACCTGTCTACGTGGACTACCGCATGCATGGTGAAATTCTTCTATTATTCCATTCTTTATTATTCTGTTGGAATAACCTGTCTACACAGACTACCGCATGCATGGTGAAATTCTTCTGTTATTCCATTCTTTATTATTTTGTTGGAATAACCTATCTACGCAGACTACCGCATGCATGGTGAAATTCTTCTGTTATTCCATTCTTTAAAATTTTGTTGGAATAACCTGTCTACGCAGATTACCGCGTGCATAGTGAATGACCCTTCGTATTCATTCTTTATTAAATTGTGGAAATGATCTGTGTACATGGATTACCGCATGATGGGTGAAAATCCATTTGCAGTTTCATATATTCTATTATATTTGTATGAGATATCATTTCTTTTGTACTCGTCATGGAATATCGTTTTCTTTTGTATTTTCCTTTTATGAGTACTATTCACAGAGTACTATTCATGGGTACTATTTACGTATACGGTACTATTTATGAATACGAGTTACTATTCATGAGTTACTATTTATGAGTTACTTTTCACGAGTTACTATTCACGAGTTACTATTCATGGGATACTATTCACGACAAAATTGGTTTCTTTTTCTCACCAAATTATTGTTGATTTATGAATTTTACTCTTGAAATTAAATCCATATTTTTATCATATTGTTTTTATTATCATATATAACATTTTTATAATCCTGGTGATGAAATTTCTCTTTGACTTAATTGTAAAGATGGGTAGATTATTGGTATGATCGTGACTATGAGTTCTCTTTGGCCAGTAGTGCAAAGATGAATTGTTAACTGGTATGATTTTGACCATTGAATTTATAATTGAATATTTTTAGCTCAAGTGCAAAGGTGAATTGATCAACATGGTTATAATTATTGTTTACATAAATTCTGAAATGATTATATATTTCTTTGAGATAGTAATATCTTTGGCCCGTAATACAAAGATGACCTGTTGTTGAATATCTTTGGCCTGTAGTGCAAAGATGAATTGTTGTTGAATATCTTTGGCCGTCGTGCAAAGATGACCTATTGTTGAATATCTTTGGCCTGTAGTGCAAAAATGAACTGTTAATGAATATCTTTGGCCTGTAGTGCAAAGATGAATTTATTAGTATGATTATCAACAAGAACTGTGATTTGGTATAACCATGATCTTTGATGTTTCAGGTAGAGACATGTGATAAAAATTATCTTCGTTCTGGGTGCGAAGAGGAATTTTGAATCACAATTATGATTATGAGTTATTCACATGATTGTGAACATGAACTGTTGATTGATGTTACAAGGATAAAACATTATTGGTGAACTTTTAATGAGGAGAAGATAATAAACTTTATGGTCTATTTGACTCATCTAATGGATTTCTCGTTTCGCTGCCACTATGGTTGAAAAGTTTTATCATCTACCATATGTAACATTCCAGAATTTTAATTATAATATTAAATATTTATTGAATTATTTAAGAATTTAATGGATGTATTTATGGTTTAATTTGTAATTGTTCAAATTTGATTCGATTTGTTAATTATTTGTTAAATAAATAATTAAGGAAATTAATTATTTTATTCTAATTTAATTTAATTATTAAGTTGGAATGTTTTGATTAATTGAATTATTATCCTTTTATTTGAATTTGTAATTCTAATTTTGTGGTATTAATTTATGTGTTGTAATAATTTAATAAAAAGGTGGCAAATAACCTTTTACAAAGGAGTTATTAAAATAACTTAAAGGAGTTTAAATTCAGTTTTGCCAAACAAGGCCTATTGCTTATTAAGTCTTTATTCTAATTGTGTTTTACCAAACAAGGCATAAGGGTTAATTGATTATTTTTTTAGTGGTTAGCCAAACACGCCTTATGGCTTTTGATTTTCAAATAAACATAACTGATGTCAGTTAAGTTAGTATTATATTATAGATTTATTATTATTATTATTATTATTATTATTATTATTATTATTATTATTATTATTATTATTATTATCATACGTTAGATATCTAGTACGCTAGATAGAGTTAGGAAGAAAAGAAAAACTTAGAGGAAGAAGAAGAAGAAGAGAAGAAGAAAAGTGAGAGAGAAAAGAAGAGAGGAAGAAAGGCTAGAGAATTTGAGAAAAGAATTGGGGAAAAAAAGTTTGATAATCAAAAGGGATAGCCATCATCTTATATAATCAAGGTATTCTTCAAATTTTTTTTTAGTTTTAAAGTTCTAGTTTTCTCTTCTCCTATTTCTCTATAAAATTCTTGTGATAGGGTAAATTGTTGAGTTTATGGGTATTCATATGATTAGCTAGTGTTGTAAAGTTATTTTCATAAGTTTTATATGATTATAATCAATGATTTGTTGTTATGTATGTAGTTTGTGAAGAAAACCTTTTTATAGAGAGTTTATGTGAATGAATATGGGTTAATTTAAAATAGAAACTATGGGTTGTTTAGTTGTTTATGTTGTTGTATGGGTAGAATCATGTTAGGAGTTCTTGAATTTTGTTTACATGAAGTCTTTGTATGAATTATATGTGAATTAGACAGTTAGAAACGAACTTGTAGGCCAAAATTGGCTTTGTGCATATGATTTTCGTAGTGGTCTGCACGAAGTTCGTAGAATGGCGTAACGCAACGCAGCTTAGCGAGATAAATCTCGCATACATGATGCCATTTATCACGTCATGGCGTGACCTCGTAACTTATTTCTCTCATGACCATGACACCATCTCCTCGCCGCAGCACCGCACCACAATATAAAGCGTGGCATGCATGCGCGAAGTTAGCGAGATTAGTGCGACGATTGTACTTTTTTGTACTCAAATGTTAAGAAATTGTTATGTGATGATAGTAGGACTGTAAAATGTTGATGTTAGTATTTCTATACTATGAATAAGTATGTTATTAACAATTAACTTATGTTATAACTTGATTATATGATTAAATAATCAAACCTATATGATGTATGTAGTTAGTTAAATTTGTAAAGTAGTAGTGACTAACTATGTCATGATGACATATATATATATATGTACATATAGGGTATTGTGATTCGAATTGATTCGTTTTAGCCTACAAGCAAGGCAAGTTTTCTAATCCTTTATCTTGCTTGAACTAATTATGGTTTCCAATATAATAATGCAAGGTTTCTAAACTTTATTTTTGATATTGAATAAGTTATTCTTTTATTTAACTGGTTGTTTAGCATGCCCGAATATATTTAAATAGTTTATCGTTCATATTGCCATGTATGCTTAGTATTCAATTCTAAATAACATTGGCTTAATATTGTTCAAGCAAGCTGTGTTATAGTTATTCAAGTTGTATGCTATTAGATTATTCCTAAAGCATGATTTTAATTTACCATGACGATTCAATTACAAGTATTCTATAGTATGATGTTATTGGTATTAATTCAACTAGTCCTCTAGTTGATGATCGTTGAACTTCAAATTACCCTTGAAAGCTTATCCAAACCAAACTCTCTTTGGTGCGGACTTGTACTCTAAATACTGAGATGAACAACACTATTATTAGGGGATAACTTACGCATAGCGTTAAATATTTATGCACAATACATGGTACGAAAGGTGATCCCCTAAAACGAGGAGTCCTTATAGTCTTATGACTGTTAAAGTTGGAGTTGAAAGATTACTCGCAATTGTGGACATAGTTCATGGTCTTATGACCCTAGGTAATGTTTATTCCATATTTTGGATTTCAGTTCCTGATTATCATTGTTAGAATACTATCTCGTTTTGGTGAGCCTACTCATTGGCCGTTATTATTGTTATTCTTCTGTGATTCATTATTTTATCCAGTGAACAATTGTTTTGCTCACTCATGCATATTTATAAACTCATTGCAGCTAAAGTGGAGAAGGTAGATGAACCTTCAACTAGCAAAGGAAAGGGAAAATTATACAAGTGATGCTGATTTATACTTTTATTTATTGCGATGATCTTAGACTTCTTAATAATGATGTTATGTAATAATTTTAATTTCGCATTTGAATGATTGTATTTAAAGGTTAGACAACCTGGGAGATTTAATTATGTAACCCTTTAATGGGAAAGATTTTATTTATCTAGTTTTATTGTGATTGGATAGTTAGATATGAATGTTTGATTAAGTGAACACCAAATCCTGTGGGAATGAAGTACCTGGGTTTGGGGGTGTCACACCATATGTTCTAAATCTTTGATTAATTATTGATGAAGGCTATTGAGAATTTAATTATCTTTAGTCATGATAATCTTTACTGGGCTAGTTCTGCTCACCCTTTTGCTTCACAATTCCTTTCAGGTAATAAGAGTGTATTTGGGTCGGCCGGGGAACAGGAATTAAGAGCGGTGGTCTATAGGTTGTTGAGGTTTCCCCTAAAATAGTTTGGAAATAATTTTATTGAGAATTTTAGATAAGTGTATCGTATTTTATACGTCATTTTAACCGTTGATTTTGGTGAAACGAATAGGGTGAGGTGAACCCAACTTTGGAAGGATGCTTTGCCACTATCATACAAGATGTCTAATGACAGACGACTTCGTGTTATCATAAGACAGGGTTGTACACATGCACTTGCTGATTATATCTATGAGCACTACCTATATAATCTTGGAGTTTGGTTAAAATATAATTCTCAATTGGAGACAATGAAGATAAATATATGTCAAGAGAAGACTCACCATAGAAAAGAACATGACAATAATCTTCTCGTTTTTATTTGGGGTCTATTGGGTCAACCAAGGATAATTCTTGAGTCATATGATATCTATCATAACTTAGATACATGGCCTCCCATGTACGATGGTTTCCTTGAGCATATTTCAAAGATTTTAATTTCTAAAATAGTTATTGACTGTACTTTTATGTAAAGTACCATTGTAAGGTGTTGTGGTTTAGGCACCATAAGCGTTACATATATTTATATTAAAATTCAAAGCTTATGTGTTGTCGTACTCTGCACGACAGTTCAACAGTTGTATAAATGAAGTTTGTATTTAATTTCTGTAGTGTGATATCTGGAGACTCATAATGGGTGATGTATACCTATTTTGGGGGCGCCACAATACAAGTATGAACTATGCAATAAACTTCATTAGAATCCCATAATGGGTGTTAGTTCATCACTGAATCAACAACCATTATGGGATTTAAGGCAAGCATTAAAGTTAACAAAGAGAACAAAGAAATTAAGGAGAAATGACATATCAAATTTGAATAAACCCAACTCCACAATGTGCCTTCAAACTAGTTCAGATCCAAAATCAAAACAAAAATGAAACCTAATATTTACAAACTAGTAGATCTAGAGAGAGAATCTAAAATGGTAGAGAAAAACTATGGAATCTGTCTAACACTATTAAAACCTAAAATAACAAAAGATAACTGATAGAATATGTCTTTCGTAACAAGCAAATACACCTTAATATAGAAATCTCGCTACAGTAATGTAAAATGAAAAGTCAGCGTTTTAATCAAGTTTGGTAGCGGCGGCCTTGGGTATCTGATGTTAGTTCAGGAGGCACAATAGTTATCTAAAAAGGGAGGGGGGTTGAATAGATATTAAAAACTTTTCTTTGTGTAAAGACTGTTTTGATAAAGATCTTTAATACGACAAAATTTAGGTTTCTTTGAAAACCCTTTTAGATAGTGAATTAAAGAGAGTGAGGTAGTTATAGCAGTTATAACAATTATAGCAATTATGGCAGTAATAAATAGACACAGTTGTTTTTGAGTGGTTCGGAGAACTCAAAGCTCCTAGTCCACTCTTCTACTCCTAGAGTAGGAAATCCACTAAGATGTCTTTTTACACTTTCGAAATCTCATAGATTCCTTCTATACCAACATTCTAGGCACTTATTAGTTCACTCTTGAACTCTTCAAGTCCAACAGACTTGGTTCTTCACAGTTCACTTAGAACTCTTCAAGTCCTTCAGACTTGGAACTCTTACTTCAGTTGATTGGTTGTTGTTGAGATCATGATTGGTGCTACTCAGTTGCTATTAAGCACTTGTTCAAAAGAACTAAGTAGCTGAGAAAGCTTCCCCTTTTTCTCAGATCATAGAGTTAAGCGTTGAGTGTTCTTGTGCATTTTTGTTCAATGCTTGCTTACGTCTCTCATCTGTCTGTGTTCTGTATATATGTGATCTTGAAATTTATCCGCTGAAGCCTTTTAATGAAGCATTAAATGTATTTAACATTTCTAAACTTTGATGGAGACTTTTCTGCACATCTTCTGAATTTTAATCTGGCCCACTGACCCATCAGACTACTTTGTTACCTAACACCTGAAAAGGTGTTTTCCTCTTCCCAATGGTCCTTTTCTTAGCTTCTTGAACACGTTTCTTTTGATTATTACTAAGGATATATTTTGTACCGTTGGGTCTGGTGAGTGCTTCAACGTATAAAGCCCATTCCTCATTTGATGAGATTTATCTCCAAATAGAAGATAAAGCTTGATGCTTCTGACACAAGACAGATGACACTCTACGATCCATATCATGGTGACTCGTCTCATTGGTGCATGGTCTGAAGAAAACACTACGATTCTTATCAAGGGTTTACACACTATGATCTTTACACACTACGATCTTTACTTCCTCGTCTTGCAGACTCTACGTTTCCGAGAGCACACTACGATCTTTGAGTTAGCTTCTGTAAACGTCTGGACCACTCTACGATTTCTAAAGAGGTCTTTTAAGGCAGATACACTACGATCTTTTAAGCTCTATGATCTTGTCTTGGCTTTTGCAATCTGTTGATCAGCTTGATAAACTACGATTCTTGTTAAAGCCTATCTATACGTTTCAAGTCATAGACCAACCTAACATCTTTGATCTCTTTATCTATACATTCGTTTATAGAATGGTGAACATTAAAAGCTAAGATCAACCTAACAAATTTGATCTATCACTAAGTCCATGTACATATATTCCTTTAAGGACTTTACATATAATCATTATCATTTACTTTAAACATCAAATCAAAATATGCATTCTTCCAACAATCTCCCCCTATTTCATGGTGACATAACCAAGGAGATTTGATGTCATGATTATCAATTTCTATATGCAGTTGCAGCAAAGTAAATATGACTTAATATTTCAGTGAGCAGCTGAAATTTCTAGAGAATAAGCATGAATTTATTGATGTATAAAGATAGATATTACATTTAAGTTTGACTACATCAATAAAAATTAAAATTCAACTTATCTCTATTTCTTTGGCCTTTTGCTTCTCGGAGGATTTGCATATTCCTCAGCTCTCCTTTTTCTGCTTGCTTCATCTCTCCTTGCTAGATCTTCTAGCACACTTGGGCTTAGTCTTGGATTGTGATCATGTATATTCATGAATGCAGGATCTCCAGTTGGCATTCTTAGGCCTGTTGTTGTCACTTCATGAGAGCTGGTAGTTGGCCCTTGACTCTTTAAAGGTTGAGCCAGTAAAACTTCTTGCTGATCAGATCGTTGAGTCTGTTGGCTGGATCGTGGAGTCTGCTAGTGTATTTGCCTTGTGGGAGGATTCCTTGAGGATTGAGGTTGGAATTGACCTCTGCCTTTTCCCTTGCCTCCCTGATCTCCTTTCCCTTTATTCTCCCCCTTTATGTTAGCATCGAGGGTTTGAATGTCTGCAGAGAGGCGAGTTACTCCTTGGAAAAGCTCGTTGAGTTAACTTTGAGTTTGAGAAATATCCTCGCAATTTTCTTGGATTAATGCATCAGATCGAGTTTCATGTGGTTGAAGGATGTTCAGGACAGTTTTAGTCTGCTGCATTTGACCCATGGAGAAGTCTTAAAATTCCTTTACTGTAGTTTGGAGACTTGTGATACTCTTTATCATTAGCTCGTTTTGAGATTCTTGAGTCTTTTGTAAGATCAAGACAGCATCCCTATGTCTTTTAGCTGCGAGAAAGTGGATGTGATACTCTTTATCACAAGCTTTTATGCTTTGAAGCATTTATTTGATGAGCTCTTTAAGCATTTTAGAGAGCTCAGAGCTTAGGGAGCTTGGGAGATTATTTGTAGCATTGATCATTGATGTTAATCTTAGCTGATTAAGTGCAGTGTGATCTTCAAGACTCTCGTTGAGCTCCTTGACCACTTTCTCAAACATTGCTGACAAATCAGCTTTGGTGGGTAGCTCTGACAGAATTTCATCCATTTAGGAAAATTTAGAGGGAGGTGGTATGCTTTTGAATTTTTCTTGCAATGAGTAGAGGGCAAGATCAAGATTGAAGCATTCATTGCTAGATGAAGACGGGATATCTGATGAAGGGGCCTTGGTGGGGATGTTTAGGTTCGGAGTCTCTACGATTTGGGGGTAAGACTCTACCATGGGGCTAGAGTCAGTGATCGTAGAGATGATGGGAGGTGGAAGCATTATGAAGTTGATCACATTTGGTTCATCAGTTGTAGAATTTTGGGATTCTATAACTAGGAATTGATTTAGTGGATGTACCATCACGTCTAACCATCCTGGGAATTCATAAAATTGACTAAATGAAGATGATGACAAGTGATTGACTCTGAATGGAGTTGGGATAGACAGTACCTCAGATTCATTCTTTAAGGAAGAGTTATTTGTAAGTAACTTCTTGGCAAAGTTGAATCTTCCTGGAAGTCCATTAGCAAGCACTGAGATGGCCGGATACTCTTTGAAGCTCTAGAACATGTGATTCCAAGAGTTCAGAATTTGAGCTTGGTGGAAAGGCATCATGGGTAGATATGCAAACAGTTGCTCATAGTTGGCTCTTCTGTGCCCATCAATGCCTACAACTATGATCTCGACCTCATCACCGTAATCTTCTTCTCTATTTTCACTGGAGGATTCCATTATATTAATGGCCTCATGATGTTCTTGCACTGGTTCTTTGTCATTTCCTGCAGGAGTCTCTTCTTCTGCCATGAAGGTGTCATGATCCTCCCCCTCAGCTTGATCATCTTCTTGTAAGATCAATAGTTCCCTCTCAACTGGAGCACCTTCTACCATGGGATTTTTAGGCATCTCCCCCTCAGCAGGTGTATTCTCTTTCATTGGGGTTTCAGGTGTCTCCCCCTTAGCTTGAGCTATGACTTCTTGGCTTTCATTTGCTGGTTCCTTTTTAGCACCCAATTCTTTGTCTTCCCTTTTTAGCACTTCTTCATTGACAAGAATATATTTCTTGACCAGTTTCCTTCTTGGCTTTCTAGGTTGAGCCACAGCCTTAGGACTTTCTTCAGTTTTGTCCTTCTGATCAGCCAGAATGTTTGATGTAGCTACTTCTTTGTTTGGTCTAGTCTCTACTGTAAGACCCCGAAATTTTTTTAAATAAAAAGGAATTTCCTTTATTTATTATCTTGAAATAGTAAGGGTTGATTTGATTAATGTGGATAGTTAAGGGTTAAATCATGCAAATATTTCAAAATAAGCAAGTGGTTATAAAATATTCATTTTGTGGGGAATATTCGTTTGGTCGTGGAATATTAAATCTTTGTCGGGAATATTAAATATGACGGTAGCTTGACCATGTGTGGGCCCCATAACGGAAAGCGATTGGATGAAGAAAAGCGACAAATATAAGTTGGTTAAAAATAACTTGGCGTAGTTATTACCGAATTAAGGCATTGGAATACCCGGTGGTTAAAACACGATGTCTGGCGTGGTTGCACAAGATAGCATTGCGGTATTGCACAGTATTATTGAATTATTGATCCTTACGTAAGAAGGCACTACTCAATAATTTTCACGGTGAATTCTTATTCAATATTTTATTTTATTGATTGATAATTTGCTGCGTTGATATTTTATATTATTGTTGTTCAATAATTGTCAACGCACGATATTTCCCATTATCGGATCAATAATTCATATTATTTGAATAATATTATTAGATAACATTATTGGCAATGTCTAGAAAGTTACGCTCTAAGGAGAGGTTTGGTCACTAATTGCTTGGCGCCCGAGAAGGAGAGATCCTTATTGGAAGCCCCCTCTTTCACAGGAGCGACTGGTTGTCATAAATGTGATTACGTAATATTATTTGTGAATAATTAATTATTGATTCATATGATAAGGAAATATTTATTTTATATGAATATAAATGATGGATTTATTTATGTGGTTATTAATGAAGGAATTAATGTTGAGGTGTTTTATCGGTATTTTATCGGATTGGAGGTATTAAAAATCAAATCGAGGGTTTTGAGATATATTCTTGGGGTTATAATTTTTAATCCAAATAGTTGGATCGTTGTAATTTTTGGATATGTTATACATACATAAGTTGAGTATATGTCCACAAATTTTGAACCGTTAAAAATGCACGAATGATTTGTTGTGAATTTTAAGAGGTGTCGGATTCGGAAATTAGGTTTATAATTGATTTTGGTGGAAAATTCTAGAATTGAGTGGGCCCCACTTGTGGTTGGTGAAAAAATGTGCTGAATTTTATTTCAAATGTGGTGGGTGGCAATAGTAAAGGTAAAGCCATCGAAGTGGTGAGTCGAAGTGCCGCTTGGTGGGCTAACATTTTCCTATAAATAGAGGGCTAAGTTAGAATTGAAAATCACACGAAATAAAAGTTTTCTCTCTTCTCTCTCTATATTATTGAGCGTATTTTGTGAGTATTTAGATACTTTGAGAGTTCTTTATTCAAGATACAAGTTTCATTCAAAGATCACTTGAGCCTTTCCTTCCGGAAATCTTGATTCTTTGAGGTAAGGGATGTTATTTTCTTCTCAAATGATATTAATTCTTCAATATCATTATCTTTGAAATATTGGTTGGTATTTTTATCAAATTTGGAACTTTTTCATGTCGGGGTTACTATTCATGAGTTACTATTCACGAGTTACTATTCATGAATTACTATTCACGAAGTTACTATTCACAGTACTATTCATGAAGCGTGAAGATGTTTTTTTTGTGGAATTTCTATCTTTGGGTGTGAGTTACTATTCACGTATACGGCACTATTCACGATATCTGACACTATTCAATATCGACATTATTCACGAATCTGGCACTATTCATAGAAAAATGAAAATTTTTCTTTTCGTCTAAAATATCTATTCGGATACTAGTTTTGATTGTATCCATGTTTTGATCATTCTTGAATTTTACACCACTATGATTATTTTTGAGGTATTATTGGACATGGATAAAACAAAGTACGAATCATTAATCCTTAATCCTTGTCATTTTGTTTCCTTTGGATTCGTTCTTTAAAAATATTTTCATCATCCTCGGTCTTAAATGATGATATTATTGAATATCTTTGGCACAGTAGTGCAAAGATGAATGATTTCTGAAGAATATCTTTTTTGTAGTGCAAAGATGAGAGGTGTTTAAATGAACATAACCAAGTGATGAATATCTTTGGCTGTAGTGCAAAAAGATGAGTGTGTTTAAATGAACATGACCGAGTGATGAATATCTTTGGCACATGTAGTGCAAAGATGAGCGGTGTTTAAATGAAATATGACCGATCGATGAATATCTTTGGCCTTTAGTGCAAAGATGAATAGGTGTTGAGATGAACATGATCGATTGATGAATATCTTTGGCTTTTGTAGTGCAAAGATGAATATTTGATTTGAGATGAATATTGATTGATGTTACGGGGATAAAATATTGATGATGGATTGTTAAATTCATAGATTATAGTAGATTTCATTCTCTACGTAACTCTTCTATGAATTATTATTTTATTCTATGAATATTGATCCGAAACTTGTTGTCTATTGTATTCTATAGATTTTTCCCTGTTGGAGACTAACGATAATTTGTTGTATATTATCTTAGTCATAACATTCTTCTTTGGGCTAGTTGAGCTCACCCTTTTCCTTGTTGTTCCATTTTTCTTCTCGGGAGGCAAGAATGTAGAGAGTACTAGTCGGGGTATGGAATGAAGGTTCTAGAGAGAGTTGTTTAGTAGTCCTCACCATTATTGTAAAATAATGTATCAATAAATGTGATGAGGATTTATTTGAGTATAAATATTGTCTAGAAGATAATATTTGTATTTAAACTCACAGTTTTATTGTTGTGATAATAAAGTTGTAGTTGTTTCTGTACCATGTATTTGGCGACTCAGAATGGGTTGGATGGAATGGACCTATTTTGGGGTCGTCACAGTTGGTATCAGAGCTTAGGGATATGATCTCTGGCGGAGATCGGGGAATAGAACTAGGAGGGGAGAGATGAGTAAATCCTTTGCTAGTGTGTCCTACCTAAGCTTATTTGTTAGTTGGTCAGTATATAGGGATATTATGTGATTGATTTCCTTAATTAACCCCTTTTTATGTGATAATTGAGAATGTCGATTGAGAATATTAATAGTGGTGTAAATGAGACCGTGGAGATGCCTGTACTTAACAACGAGGAGAACGTGCAACAGGCTGGCAATGTACCTCCTGTGAATAACACCACTGAGCAGATGATGAACGAGGGGATGTTTAGAAGCTTTTTGCAGTTCATGCAAAATCAGACGAGGGAGACTCGTGTTCAAAATACAGGAGGAGATGATAGCAATTCACGGGTGGTCAAACCCAAGCGGTTCAAAGAGTTGGGACCACGAGTGCTGGGAAAGCCGGATCCGATCATGGCGGAAACATGGGTCAAGCAAATTACCAAGATATTTGATGTCTTGGGATGTACGGAGAACGAAAGTTCCATTCGCTACTTTTATGTTAAAGTGGTGTGAGGATTCTTGGTGGGAATCGTGAAGCGTACCCATCCAATTGCACTCAAAGATGTCATGGGAGACGTTTGAAAGCAGATTCAATGACAAGTACTTCCACGAAAGTATTCGTTATATGAAGGAAGTGGAGTTTATTAGATTTGGAAGCGAGAATAATATGGCGGTATCCCAAAGATCGAGGCGAAGTTCGGTGCGGAGTTATCGAGTTTGCACCTCATTTGGTGGAGAATGAGGAGCGTATGGCGCGGATGTTTCGAGAGGTTTGAAACCCGGCGATACGTCGATATCTCATTTCTCATAAATTTTCTCTCTATTCGGATGTTGTAAATGAGGCTCGATTTTTAGAGCGAGATAACGAAATACGTTCAACCGAGGGACCATAACCAGGATCATACCAAAGATAGCAGTCATCAGAATAACGATAACCAGTGGAGAAAGAAGAATACGGACAAAGGCGGTAACCACTTTGGTGGTAATCGTGGCCATGAAAATAGAAGAAGCGAGTTGGGAGGAGATTTTAAAAAGAGGAGATTCAACAACGACCATGTGAAGACGTCAGCGCCAAAGTGGCAAATTGGTTCCAAGGAGGAGAAAGACCATCGGTCCGTATGTTCTAAAATGCGGGAAAGAGGGACATATCAGCCCAAACTGCCCACAACAGTTTAAGGTATGCTATAATTGTGGAAAAGAAGGACATATCGCTCGAGATTGTACGATATCGAAACCCAGTCCAGTGGGAATGGTGACTCAAAAGGATGTCCAAGAAAAGTCAAAGTCAACGATTCCTGGAAGAGCGTTTGTCGTGACCGGTCAAAATGCGAGGAACCCGAACGAAGTTAGCATGGGTTAGTTAATTATAAATTCTTGCGAAGTTTATACCTTACTAGATACCGGTTCTACCCATTCTTTTATCTCTCTTGCTTGCGCTCAACGTTTGAACTTGACTACGGAGAAATTAGACTTTGACCTATTTATGGAGACTCCGTTAGGAGAAACTTTCATTACATCCGTTGTTTAGAAATCTTGCTTGATTCAGGTTGGCACTATCACATTACCTGTTAACCTTATTTCTATAGAGATATTTGTTTTTGATGTGAT
Organism: Panax quinquefolius; assembly: GCA_020205615.1. Lineage (NCBI taxonomy): Eukaryota > Viridiplantae > Streptophyta > Magnoliopsida > Apiales > Araliaceae > Panax > Panax quinquefolius. Next base: position 74,884,131 of record CM035152.1, read on the forward strand.
TTTAAGGTTAACTACTCATCATGCCAAAATTGATTGCTTTTGTAAGGTTGTTAGTTTTCATATTCCTAAGCAACCTGTTATTCGAACTCAAGCAGTCAAACCATTGTAGTCAAACATTTTCATATCAAGCCATGAAGTCATTCGTTTATTACGGATGTCAAGTTTTCTTAGTCCATGTTATGGATTTGAATAAAGACACGTCAGATTTGAATAATATTCTTGTTGTTATTGATTTTTCCTGACGTATTTCCTGAAGAATTTATTGGCTTACTCCCAAAGACTGATATTAAATTTTGTATCGACTTTGAACCCGGTACAAAACTCATTTCTAAAATCTCATATCGAATGGCTCCTATTGAACTTCAGGAGTTAAAAATTCAACTATAGAATTTGGTACATGAGCCTTTATCTTGTGACTTCCTTTGTGGAATTCACCTAAGCCAGACTCTCTGTAGGGGACGTCATATTCGTGCGATAGTAAACTGATAGGTGTCATTGTGACGTGCTATCCAAGGTTGAGATATGAGTCACAATTGAGAACAACCTAAAGTCGGAATCAAAAATACGTAGCTTTCAGGCTTAGTTGGTTATTATCGGAGATTAGTTGAAGGATATTCTCGAATCGCTATTCCATTAACGTAAATGACTCATAGAGATACAAAATTCAAATGGAGCAAGGAATGTGGGAAGAGCTTGAAGAACTCAAGAGGAGACTCATTTCAAGATATGTTACGACCATGCCATCCTCGAAAAAAGCTTAACGTGGTGGTGACGTGTTGAGTAGAAGATCGTATACAAAACGAAAGTACAATATTATCAAAGACTCATTTCAGTATAATATACAAATAATAGAGATGGAGATGAAAACTCTAGGTACCCACGTGATGATATCTGATGCGTGATGATATCTGAGTATAATCGACTTTTAATCGATAAAGTTAAAAATTTCAAGCAACACACCTGGAGGTGATGAATTTGAAGAAGGAGGTGCAAGAGGTTGTTATTTTAAAAGCGAGAATCGGTGAGGTGAGGAAAGCTCAAACCTTGATTTATTAATCCATTTGAAATTCTCAATCGAATAGGGCGTGGCCTATAGACTCGTTTTACCACCAAGTATGACGCGTGTTCATAACGTTTTTCACGTATCGATATTACGTAAATATGTGGGACGACCAAACACGTCATTGAGTTAGAACCAAGACGAGATAGCCAAGAAGACTTAACGCACGAGGAGGTACTACTGTCAAGATTTTGTAGAGGAAAGAACATGACCTATGTACCGAGTGAGGTTATACCATAAGTTAAAGTTTTGTGGAGAAACCATCTTTATTGAGGAAATGACACGGGAGTTGGAAACGAAAATGAAAGCGAGGTATCTTTACCTTTTCGAAACACCAGGTACGTACGTCAATTTCGAGGACGAAATTTCATAAGGAGGGGAGGTTGTAAGACCCCGAAATTTTTTAAATAAAAAGGAATTTCCTTTATTTATTATCTTGAAATAGTAAGGGTTGATTTGATTAATGTGGATAGTTAAGGGTTAAATACGCAAATATTTCAAAATAAGCAAGTGGTTATAAAATATTCATTTTTTGTCGGGGAATATTCGTTTGGTCGTGGAATATTCGTCTGATCGCTTCGGGGAATATTAAATGCGGATGGTAGCGACCCATGTGGGCCCCATAACGGAAAAAGCGATTGGATGAAGAAAGCGACAAATATAAGTTGGTTTAAAAAAATAACGGCGTAGTTATTCTACAATTAAGATCTGTTGGAATACCGATGGTTAAAAACACGATGAATGGCGTGGTTGCACAAAGAAGACACGGTATTACGCATGATTGTTGAATTATTGATCCTTACGTAAGAAGGCACTACTCAATAATTTTCACGGTGAATTCTTATTCAATATTTTATTTTATTGATTCAATAATTCTTTGCGTTGATATTTTATATTATTGTTGTTCAATAATTGTCCTTTTCGCACAATGTATTTCCCATTATCGGATCAATAATTCATATTATTTGAATAATATTATTAGATAACATTATTGGCAATGTCTAGAAAGTTCTGTCTAAGGAGAGGTTTGGTCACCTAATTGCGGCGCGCCGAGAAGGAGAGATCCTTATTAGAAAGCCCCTCTTTCACGGGAGCATTTGGTTGTCATAAATGTGATTACGTAATATTATTTGTGAATAATTAATTATTGATTCATATGATAAGGAAATATTTATTTTATATGAATATAAATGATGGATTTATTTATGTGGTTATTAATGAAGGAATTAATGTTGAGGTGTTTTATCGGTATTTTATCGGATTGGAGGTATTAAAAATCAAATCGGGGTTTTGAGATATATTGCGGGGTTATAATTTTTAATCCGATAGTTGGATCGTTGTAATTTTTGGATATGTTATACATACATAAGTTGAGTATATGTCCACAAATTTTGAACCGTTAAAATGCACGAATGATTTGTTGTGAATTTTAAGAGGTGTCTGATTGAAAATTAGGTTTATAATTGATTTTGGTGGAAAATTCTAGAATTGAGTGGGCCCCACTTGTGGTTGGTGAAAAATGTGCTGAATTTTATTTCAAATGTGGTGGGTGGCAATAGTAGCGAGTAAAGCCATCGGTGCTTGGTCAAGTGCGCTTGTACGGCTAACATTTTCCTATAAATAGAGGGCTAAGTTAGAATTGAAAATCACACACGAAACAAAGTTTTCTCTCTTTCTCTCTCTATATTATTGAGCGTATTTTGTGAGTATTTAGATACTTTGAGAGTTCTTTATTCAAAGACAAGTTTCATTCAAAGCATCACTTTTGACCTTTCCTTAGAAATCAATCGATTCTTTGAGGTAAGGGATGTTATTTTCTTCTCAAATGATATTAATTCTTGATATCATTATCTTTGAAATATTGGTTGGTATTTTTTATCAAATTTGGAACTTTTTCATATGGGGTTACTATTCATGAGTTACTATTCACGAGTTACTATTCATGAATTACTATTCACGAGTTACTATTCACACAGTACTATTCATGAAGCGTGAAGATGTTTTTTGTGGAATTTCTATCTTTGGGTGTCTGAGTTACTATTCACATTATACTCAAGACTATTCACGTATCTGACACTATTCACGAATACAAGACTATTCAATAGAAAAATGAAAATTTTTCTTTTTCGTCTAAAATATCTATTCGGATACTAGCTTTGATTGTATCCATGTTTTGATCATTCTTGAATTTTACACCACTATGATTATTTTTGAGGTATTATTGGACATGGATAAAACAAAGTCTGAATCCTTAATCCTTAATCCTTGTCATTTTGTTTCTTTGGATTCTTTCTTTAAAAATATTTTCATCATCCTCGGTCTTAAATGATTATATTATTGAATATCTTTGGTTTTGTAGTGCAAAGATGAATGATTTTGAAGAATATCTTTGGCTGTAGTGCAAAAGATGAAGCGGTGTTTAAATGAACACGACCGAGTGATGAATATCTTTGGCACGTAGTGCAAAGATGAGCAGTGTTTAAATGAACATGACCGATCGATGAATATCTTTGGCCTTTAGTGCAAAGATGAGCAGTGTTGAGATGAACATGACCGATTGATGAATATCTTTGGGCTGTAGTGCAAAGATGAATATTTGATTTGAGATGAATATTGATTGATGTTCTGAGGATAAAATATTGATGATGGACCGTTAAATTCATAGATTATAGTAGATTTCATTCTCTACGTAACTCTTCTATGAATTATTATTTCATTGCGAATATTGATCTGAAACTTGTTGTCATTGTATTCTATCAGATTTTTCCTGTTGGAGACTAACGATAATTTGTTGTATATTATCTTAGTCATAACATTCTTTCTTTGGGCTAGTTGAGCTCACCCTTTTCCTTGTTGTTCCATTTTTCTTCTCAGGAGGCGAGAATGTAGAGAGTACTAGTCGGGGTATGGAATGAAGGTTCTAGAGAGAGTTGTTTAGTAGTCCTCACCATTATTGTAAAATAATGTATCAATAAATGTGATGAGGATTTATTTGAGTATAAATATTGTCTAGAAGATAATATTTGTATTTAAACTCACAGTTTTATTGTTGTGATAATAAAGTTGTAGTTGTTTCTGTACCATGTATTTGGCGACTCAGAATGGGTTGGATGGAATGGACCTATTTTGGGGTCGTCACATTTACGATCGGCAGAGACTCTACGATCGAAGAGATTGATGGCCTTTTGGTCTTGTAGCTGATTATATTCTTCTTCAGCAGCTGAGATATGGTTGCTCTATCTTCTTCTGCCTCAGCTTGCTGTTCCTTCCTTCTTAGGATCCTTAGAGTCTCAATGTCTAAGGACTCTACAGGCTTATCGGTAGTGGATCCCTGAGGCTCTTCTACAGTTCTAGCTTTCAGTTTTCTTTTGCCCTTTCTTTTTCTGACCAAAGCAATGGGTTCTTCTTTTTTAGCTTCTTCTTCTTCTTCAGTTTCTCTGACAACTGTCATATTTTCTGGCATTGCTGATTCCTTTATTTCACCAGTTCTTCCACTGGATTCAGACATCATCCGCACATTTTTGACTGGATTTCTTTTCCAGTTTTCGAATAGTTGTTGGGTCATTCACCTGTTTAGATTAATGGCTTCTCCTTCGTCGTCCTCAATCTTATCACCCAAAGTAGCTTGTAGGATGATGCTTATAAATCGCCCATAAAGCATCTTTTGAGAGCTCTTTGTCTTCTTTGAGCTGATTAACCACTTCCCAATCAATTCAAGCAATACTTCCCCATAGTTAAGTTGTATTTCATAACATATGGCAGTCATGAGCTTGAGTTGCACTTCATTTACAAAGTCATGACCAGAGCTCTTCCAACATATACATTTTCCAACAATATTAGCTAGAAATTCATACCTCTGTGGAAACTCCTTCCTCTAGTATCCTTTGACAGAGGGTGATTTCTTGTGATGCATCTTTTTGAGTCCCTTATGGAAGTTTATGCCATCTATGGACGTATATCCTTAAGGTTTGAGACCTAGGGCTATATTGATGTCCTCAGCCTTTAGTCTGCTTTCCACATTCCTGACTTTCGCAGAGATGGTGTTGTTTTCAAAAACACCATTGTTGTAGAATTCTTTTACTAGCTTCGGGTAGATCAATGTGTCTGTACCTAAAGCTTCTTTGAGACCCGCTTTCTTCAGTAACGACAGGGACTTGTGAAATTTAGGTTTCAGCTATTTTGAACTTGTCAAAGCAGAGTTTGTAGCCAGAGATAAAACTGGAAGCTGCCATTGATTTTCTTGCAGTTAGTGAGACTGGCTGAGCTTTCTTCTGATTTAGGGTTTCTTCTTGCGAGAGGAGGAGAGAGATGATCTTTTGAACTTCAGATTTAAAAAAGACGATTTTAATTTGTACTTGTAACTTATCTCTCTCTATTTTGCTTAGTGGGACATGTGCCAAGTTTTGCTTGGCTCTACGAATCTGACTCGGGAGGATTGTACTAAATTGTCCTTAACTTCTTCTGACCTAATTTATTTATTAGGAGGACTACGATCTTTGAGATGGTCCTTGGAATCATCGAGTCCGTTCTGCGTTCGTTGAGTCTGCTCAGCAATCGTTGTGTCTAAGCTGCAATCGTCGAGTCTGAACTGTGTTTGTTGAGTCTTACAGAGTCCTTGTGATGAACTTTTGACTTAGCATTCCCTTTGGTTCAAGATAACTCAGGAAGGGCCAACCTCATAGAGTGAATCAAGGGTTAGGTTTGTTCCTGAGGTGCTTGTTTAGAGAGATTGCTTTGTTTTGAATTTCATCATCACAGGGTGCTTCTTTGTTCTGATGAATGAACTCTGCTATCGTTGAGTCTGTACCGCGATAGTTGAGTTTGCACTACGATCGTTGACTTTAATGACATTTTGGCTCTATGATCGTGGACTTCCTTTGATCACGTCTTTGTTTTCTAACATAGCCCTTAAATCTGTATGGTTAGCACAAACTAGGGCATAATTTTTCATGGTTGCAAGTTAAGCATGCCTAGCTCACTTATCAATTTGTTAAATCTGGATTCATCTTGAGGTTTTGTAAAAACATCTGCAAGTTGATTTTCAGTAGGGATATTTTGTAAAAAAATAGTTCCATTTTGCACATGATCCCTAATGAAGTGATACCTTATTTCTATATACTTAGTCCTAGAATGCATGAGAAGATTATGAGTTATAGCAATTGCACTTGTGTTATCACAGTGGATAGGTATGGATTTAAAATCAAACCCATAATCTGCTAATTGATTTTTCATCCATAAAATCTGAAAGACAAGAATTGCCAAAGTGACAATGTATTAAAACACATTGTTGAAGTAGATACTGAATTTTGCTTCTTGCTAAACCAGGACACAAGTCTATTACCTAGCAATTGACAGGTGCCACTAGTACTCTTTCTATCTATTTTGCAGCCTGCAAAATAAGCATCTGTGTATCCTGTTAGTTCAAATAAGGACTCCTTGGAATACCAAAGTCCAAAGTGAGGTGTACCCTTGAGATACCTAAAAATCCTCTTTACAGCAATTAGATGTGATTCTTTAGGATTAGCCTGAAATCTAGCACAAATGCATTTTGCAAACATTATATCTGGTCTACTGGCAGTAAGATATAAAAGAGAGCCTCTCATACCTCTGTATTGAGTTATATCAATACTTTTACCTTTTTCATCTTTGTCAAGCTTGGTTGCAGGAGCAATTAGGGTCTTTATGGGAGAGGCTAATTTCATGCCATACTTCTTAAGTAAGTCTTTAATGTACTTGGATTGGTTTATGAAAATTCCTTCATCTGTCTGCTTTACTTGCAGTCCAAGGAAGAAATTCAGCTCACCCATCATGCTCATTTCGAACTTGCTTTGCATAAGCTTGGAGAATCTCTTGCATAACTTTTCATCAGTCTTACCAAAGATAATATCATCAACATAAATTTGAACTAATAGAACCTTATCTTTATGCTTTCTAAGAAATAGTGTGGTATCTACTCTACCTCTAGTGAATCCATTTTCAATAAGAAAGTTAGTAAGTGTTTCATACCATGCTCTAAGTGTTTGTTTGAGACCATATAAGGCTTTGTCTAATCTAAAGACATAATTAGAAAGAGATGGATTGATGAAACCTGGAGGTTGCTCTACATTGACTTCTTCTTGAAGTTCACCCTTCAAGAATGCACTTTTGACATCCATCTGGAAGACTTTAAACTTCATGTGAGCAGCAAAGGCAAGGAATATTCTGATGGCTTCTAGTTTGGAAACAAATGCAAATGTCTCATCATAGTCAATGCCTTCTTCTTGAGAGTAGCCCTTGGCCACTAGTCTTGCCTTGTTCCTGGTGATGACTCCATCTTCATCCATCTTGTTTTTTAATACCTACTTGGTTCCAATAACAGGATGATTCTTTGGTCTTGGAACCAATCTCCATACTTTGCTTCTTTCGAACTGATTAAGTTCTTCTTGCATGGCCTCTATCTAGCTGGAGTCTTCCATAGCATCCTCTATCTTCTTCGGTTCTATTTGTGATAGGAAGCTCAGATAAAAGCATTCATTTTGGGTAGCAGCTCTTGTTTTGACTCTTGCACTCGGATCTCCGATGATTAGATCTTTGAGTGTGATCCCTTGCCCATCTGCTTCCTGTTGGGACATCAGTTCTTATGCCTTCTTATCTTAGATCTTCAAGATCTATTTCTTCTTCTTGATGTGGAGGCTCGTTGTTTGGCATAAGTCTCTCTACGATCTCATTTCCTTGCTAAACGATTTCACTGTTTGGTACTACGATTGTAGTGTTGAGCTTGATGACCTCGTTCATAGTGTCTGAACTTTTAGTCGTAGTGTCTTGAGGCATTATTTTGTCTAAGTCAATCTCATCAAAGATGATGTGAATCGAGACTTCAACACTCAGTGTCTTCTTATTGAACACTCTGTAGGCCTTACTGTCTGTGGCATATCCAAGAAAGATTCCTTCGTCTAATTTTGGTTGAAACTTTGTCAAGTACTACTTTCCATTGTTGAGAATGTAGCATGCACAACTGAAAACATGAAAGTAGATGACACTTGGTTTTCTTCCTTTCCATAGTTCATAAGGAGTCTTATTAATCGTAGAGAGTATGAGTGATCTGTTCTGAGTTTAGCATGCAGTGTTGACAACTTCTGCCCATAAGTACTCAGGCAGATGAGCTGCTGCTAGTATAGTCCTTCCAGCCTCTATTAATGTCATGTTCTTTCTTTCAGCAACTCCATTTTGTTGAGGAGTTCGTGGAGCTGAGAAGTTGTGACTAATGCCATTGTCTGTGCAGAACTGGTCCATTTCTGAGAAGTCGAATTCTCTACCATGATCACTCCTTATAGCCTTGATTTTCTCTCCCTTCTCATTCTTTACAAGCTTGAACATCTTAATCAGCTGATAACTTGTCTCATCTTTTGAGGTTAGAAAGAACACCTATGTAAATCTGGTGAAGTCATCGACTATGACCAGAGAGTATCTCTTTCCTCCAAGGCTCGTGGTTGGAATTGGCCCAAAAAGATCCATTTGTAGCAACTGCAAAGGCTTGTCAATTGAATTGACAGTTTGACTCTTGAATGTGCTTCTGGTCCGTTTTCCAAGTTGACAGGCATTGCACGACCTTTCTTTAACGAAGTTGAACTTGGGTAGGTCTGTAACTAGATCTTTTGAAGCCAATTTGAACATGCTTTTGAAGTTGAGACAAGATAGTCTTCGATGCCATAGCCAGCTCATTTCTTCAGATGCTATAGCCAAAAAGCATATTGTCTCATCTGAGCTTAGTTGTTGAAGATTAACTGTGTAGACATTCCTTTTCTTGTTCTGGTCAGCTTAACTGCAGATGTCTTCAGGTCTTGGACTTGACATTGATTGTTGAGGAATGTTACTTGATGACCCTTGTCGCAGAGTTAGCTAATGCTTAGAAGATTGTGTTGTAGTCCTTCCACATAGGCCACTCTACTGAAGGATACTACACCATTTCCAGTTGTCCCATATCCTCTTGTTTTTCCAGAGTTGTTGTCACCAAAGATGACCGAGGGACCCTCCTTCTCTATGTAGTTAGACAGAAGGGCTTTGTTTCCAGTCATGTGTCTTAAACATCCACTGTCCAGATACCAGGTTGTGTTTGTGGAGCTCTTTTCCTAAGGTAACATTAAACCTTCTTTTTGGTACCCATACATGCATGGGTCCTACTATGTTAGTACCCTTGGGGACCCAAATCTGCTTGATTTTGGGTCTCACATGCATGGAATTATAATGGCATTTTGTAGCCTTGTGGGCAACTCTATAGCACACAAAACATTTAATATGATGCATGTTTGTGCGTGTGTGAAGGTTCTTCCTCCACTTGGACTTTTGTGGGTTCTTGGTCATCCTCTTGTTAAGCTGATATTCCTTCTTCCATGTGTTCTTAGGTTTCATGAGTTGTGAGGAGTATACCTTGCCTCTACTGTACCTTCCCAGTTGGTTAGTAGAGTTGATCTTACTAGACTCTACGATCCTTCGAGGTTGGTTAGTAGTGGTTAGGTTACTCTTCTCTTTTATGAAACCCAGACCTGCATGAGATCCTTTACTTATGGGAATATGGGTTGAATCAGCTGAGCAGGGTTTTACAAGCTCATCGTTTTGTGAGGATTTCACAAATATAATGCCTCTACTAAAACCTGAGGCATTACCAGTGCTAATTTCCTTTACTTTTTCCACACATGACTCTGAGGTAGATTCCCCAAAGCCTAACCATGTTCTATTAGAGACACTTCTCTGGTTAGAGATTAAGGAGTCCATGGATGAAGAGGATTTATTCCATGTAGAGACTGTCTTTTCTAGATCCTCAATCTTGGAGGTTAGACTAGACTCTCTTTGAGCACTGAGCTCATTTGCTTGTCTCAAGAGCTTATTCTCAGCTTCAAACTTGGAGAGAGAATCAGTACTGAGAACGGCTGTTTCCAGTTCCTCTTGAACTTTTTCTTTCTCCTTTTGAAGAAGTGAATAGTCTTTAGACAAAACTCTAAACCACTTCATGTATTGGTGCAGATCAGATGTTATGCCATTTAATGCAGTTCTAAGGTCCTCAATATCTACATCAGGAGAGTTGAAGTCAAATACCTCATCGATACTTACTTCATGTATGTTGGAGTTCTATTTGTCCCTTGCATTTTTGTCCATCTAGCAGAGATTTGCCATTTGAGGATCTTCATCATCTCTAGATTCTGGAGTTGAGTCATTATCAGAGTCACTCCACGATCCTCCAGCTACAAGGCCTTTGTCTTTCTTCAGTGGCCTTTTGTTGCCTTTGTATTCCTTCTTTGCATGTGATTTCTTCTTGAGTTCTTCTCTGGGAGGTTTGTTGCAGTTGGAAATGAAGTAACCATGGTTCTTGCAGTTGTAGCATAGGTCATTCATTTGCTCCTGACTGTTGTAGTTGTTAACTTTCTTTGGCTTGCTGGTTTTGCCTTGTCGCATGAACCTTCTTAGTCTTTTAACCAACATTGAAAAGTCCTCATCATCATCTTCATCATAGTCAGAATCAACTTCGGTGTTGACTTTGGAGGTGTTTTTAGTTACTTTGAGAGCAACACCTTTATCCTTCTTTCTTCCTTAAGACAGCATTTTTACTCGTTATGTCAGCTCCAGTTCTTATGCGAGGAGGTTGCCATATAACTGTTAAACAGTTATTTCATTTAGATTCTTTGATTCTCTAATGGCAGTTGTTTTGGCATCCCACTTGCTTGGTAAGGCTCTCATGAACTTTATGATTAGATCTTTGTTTGGATAGATCTTTCCATAGGCTCGTAGAGAGTTGAGCGGAATATTGAATCTCTCGTATGTGGCAGTGACGTTCTCACCTTGAACGTGAGCAAACATCTCATATTGCTGTGTCAAGAGAGATTGTTTATTTTCTCTGACTTCTCTTGTTCCTTCATGCATGATGAGTAAAGCTTCCCAAACTTCCTTTGCTGTTTTGCAGTTAACCACGTTTTCAAACAGATCATCTTCTAGGGATTGAAATAAAACGTTCTTGGCCTTTTTATCAAGCTGGACAGCTCTCTTCTCGTTTTTTGTCCATTCTTCTTTGACCTTGATCTGTATTCTGTTTGGGTCGTCTGTGGTTGGTGCAAGCTTTCTAGGAACATAGGGCCCATTTTTGAACAGTTTCAAATAGATCTTCATCTATTGAATCTATATAAGCTTGCATCCTAACCTTCTAGTTAGCGAATTTATCTTTATTGCACATAGGTGGCTTGCTGCCTCTTCTAGTCTTTGATTCGCTTGGTAAGTGCGCCATTGGATCTACACAAGCTTTGTAGGCTATATAATAGAACCTGCTTTGATACCAATTGTTAGTTCCCGGAGGCACAATAGTTATCTAGAATGGGAGGGGGGGGGGGGGTTGAACAGATATTAAAAACTTTTCTTTGTGTAGAGACTGTTTTGATAAAGATCTTTAATACGATGGAAATTAAGGTTTCTTTGAAAACCCTTTTAGATAGTAAATTAAAGAGAGTGAGGTAGTTATACTAGATTATAATGAGATTATGTCGATAATAAATAGACGATTGTTTTAAGTGGTTTGGAGCACTTTCAAAGCTCCTAGTCCACTCTTCTACTCCTCGAGTAGGAAATCCACTAAGGATGTCTTTTACACTTTTCCGAATCTCATTGATTCCTTCTAGACCCAGTGATGCAGGCACTTTTTAGTTCACTCTTGAACTCTTCAAGTTCAGCAGACTTGGTTCTTCACAGTTCACTTAGAACTCTTCAAGTCCTTTAGACTTGGAACTTTTCTTTAGTTGATTGGTTGTTATTGAGATCGTGATTGGTGCTACTCAGTTGCTATTAAGCACTTGTTCGAAAAAACTGAGTAGCTGAGCAAGCTTCCCCTTTTTCTCAGATCATAGAGTTGAGTGTTGAGTGTTCTTGTGCGTTTTTGTTCAATGCTTGCTTACGTCTCTCATATGTCTGTGTTCTGTATATATGTGATCTTAAAATCTATCCGTTGAAGCCTTTTGATAAAGTGAAATTTAGATAAGGCACACTTAGAAGGGGGGTTGAATAAGTGTGGATACAAACTATGACCAATTTAAAAACTTTAAACCAAATTATTGAATGTAGTCAATTATATTGATGAATGCGACTTCTTTGAATAAATATAGTCTCTTGAATTGAATTTTGTTTAAGAAAAATATCTTGGTGTTTTGTAAATTAAATAAACTATTTAATGATAACAAAAATTCACACGATTAAATTTTGTATATTTAGCAAATCAATTAACTTGAGTGAAATTAAGTTAAATCAAATAATAAAAATAAATCCAAGATTTTTACGTGGTTCGGCTATTACCCTCTATAATAATAGCCTACTCCACGTCCAATACCAACTAGTATTGGAGACTCACTTTTATTTCTTTAAAAGACTCTTGTTACAATACAGATTCTATAAAAGTGAATTACAATAATTCACTTGAGCACTCTTTCTCCTTATGCATTAATGCACTCCTTAAGCACCTATGCTTCCTTGAACCTGTTTCTAAACAAACCTTTATCCACCTGGATTAAATTCCCTTAGACAACACTTAGTCTAAAAAGCAAATTTATGATTACAATGATAGAGGTCTAATGATCAAAGCAAATAAGCAATTTAACAATGCAAGGCTCAACTAATGAATGCAATGATCAAGTAGAAAGAGTAAAAGATATCACCAATATTATGCCCACGAAAATTGCTGATTATTAATCTGAATATAATAGCACAGCAGCTAGAAATTTTGCACCGAAAATAATGAAGTTACTTTTCAAGTATGTAAGTGCAATAATTGATTCAAGTGATGTAAGTGTTGTATTTTCTACTATAACCAATTCTTCTTTTTATAGCCCAGAAAACAACCGTTGTGAAATAACAAATATTTCCGTTGCCAATTTTGTTAAGTTTAGAACCAACAAGATTCAAAGAGATAAATAGCATTTCAATATTATTCTGTTTGAAAAATAATTACGTTGCCACGAAATAACAAATTCAATTAACCGGATATTTAGAAGAAAATTTGAACTCTATCGGTATTTAACTAGAGAGACCAAGTCACATAAATAACTTAATAAGCTTAAGACTTATCCAACTCCTCTAGTAATTATGATTTCATAAATTTTGCTGCCACTAATATAGCAACTGAAGCAAGGTATAGTAATTAAAATATGAGAGAGATATAAACCAAATATTCAAGATAATGATTATCTTACATTTCAAGATACTTATCCCACTATTCTAGAAAATAATCATATCTCCGCTTGACCCACTTCAACAACCCTTTAATTTCCAACATCTAAATTGTTTACATATGTTATACAAATATCGATTACACATGAATTATTTAATTAATTAGATGCAATACTCTCTGCTATATACTATCCATGTACAAATTATTTAATCGAACAATAAACTAAATTTCTTTTTACGCATGCATGTGAATACTAACCAACTTAGCATTGTAGCATAATTTAGGCATGCCAAAAATATTTAATTTAATGCACAAATAATATGTCCTAGAGCCTTGAATTGAAAAATTAAATATTTGCAATGACCTTACATATTTTTCTTAAGACTCAAAATGTCTTCATTCTTCTTGAATAATCCATCATACAATTCGTGAAACAATTTCCTGAAATTCACAATGAAGGGTTTAGTACCAATGAATAAATCATCATCAAAACATTAGGCTAAAACGTGATATAATCAACATTCTCCCCCTTTTTGATGATGACAACATAAATAAATTACACTCCCCCTAAATTCATGCATATAACTTATTTCAGGTAAAAAAATTAGTTTCGTAGAGAACCTGCATATGTTAGTATAATACTAAACCAAAGATCAAATCATAATATTATCAAAATGAAAACAACAGTCTTATGTAATAAAACAAAATTACTAATAATCTTAACATATAGGCAACCATGCCTACCAAAAACCAAATCAGTTGAAACCATAGGCTTTAAAAATTAAAGCGAAATTCGAGAAACTCTCCCCTTTGTCATTATGCAAAAGAAGACCTCAATCAATCAATATCTTGAGATTGGCCATTTATTAAATGCTCGAGTAGTAAAGTATGGTCGATGATGAAGGCGATGAAAACGCTCTTCCAAAGTGTAATCGTTTGCAGAAGTCGAGGTGGTCGAGGAATAAAGGTTGCGGGAGGAAGTTCCATATCGAAGAAAGTCACCCTTGTATTCATCCATCCAATTGTTCATTGGCCGTTCGGAATTGGAGAATACATTCTTTGGAACATGAAACCTTTGGCCTATATCATTGAACACGGTGGCCATAAAATCTGCAAGCTCCCGAGGTTGATAAGCGACAAACTTCACCTCTTGACTTAAGCGACATGTATGTTCGATTAAATTTTTGTTGGAGTGCTTTGACCATGGCCATCGTTCGAATCTCAAAACCCACTTTGAAGATCAATAAATTCATCTTGACCCGATGATATAATTTATTGATCTACGGAGCATCCATCGATAACTTCCTTTCTCAAGACACACAAGGCGATTTCTTATTTCGATTGACTCGACTTTCACGAATTTTGATTTTGTAAAATCTAAGTCAAAACATTCATAACATCGGACCCATTGGAATTTGGCAAAGAAGAGGAAGATGAATCGGGAGTATGAGAAATAGGAGGAGGAGATTATAGGAGGGAGAAGAACAAATTCACCGGCATGGAAAGTAATATGAGATTTTGTTAAATTGGCGGTGTCGATAAGCTCATGATTTGTGGCGAAATTTCATCATCAAAGAGATCTTAAAATGTTGAAAAAGTTTTGTCAAAAATTTCTTTGTAAGGAAGACATTTCTTGCTTTGTGAATGCTGACTTTGCATATGAGATAACATCGTTTGAGAAAAATTAAAAACCTTTCCTTTGAGAATCATAGCCACAACAACCAAATCACGATAAGTAAAATCGGCTCCACCACCAAGGCGTGAAGCAGTTATACCGTACCAACTTATGTAATACACATGCGATGGGACACACACTCACGTTTTTGGAAGAGAGCGGAGATGAAATAGAATAATCATTCATAACTATATGGAGTTGTTCCAAAGGATGAAAAGGAATGTTAGCGACTCCTTTGAGAGTGAAAGGACATGGTCGATGAGAAGAAATACCAAGAATACTTCCAAAATCAATCTTTGGTAAAAAATAAGGACTTACCCTTGACAAATGTGGTAAAAGCAGGTCCCATTACATTCAAGATTGGTGTAAAATTGTTGGACTAGCAGGGGATAAGCAATAGTAGGAGAAGCGACATAGAAAAAATGTTGCACTCGGTGAAAAGTTTTTCCAAAATAGAGTGTTTTAGATAAAAGAGATCAAAGATTTTTCATACACAAATTGTTTTTGTAGCAATGGAGTTTTTAAAGCGTGTTTCAAAACTAGGGCCTCTAAAGAAATTTTCTTGCAAATCAAAGAGGATGAAAATGGATTTACAGTTGAAGGAGATTAAAAGGTGTGAGAAAAATTGTTCATCATCCTTTGGTTGTTTTGACTTGCCCGGTGAGAAGGTTCAACGTCTGAAGCTTTTAAGAAGAGAAACTAGAATCAAGGTCGCCGGATATTAGTGTGGCATCGGATAACTCATGAATAGAGGATTTCTTATGTACTCATTTGGATTTCATCTTTGTTCAAGTAGGGTGCTTGATGACGATCCATCTTCGTTTGATTTCCCAAACGATCGATTCTTAGCTCTGGTTTTCATGGTGTGATAGATTTTGTGAGAGTGAAGCAAAAAGTTTTGGATAAATGATGAAGGCGTAAGATTTGAGTAATGATGAAAATTTGAAGATATAAAATAGAAATTAATCAAGAGTCCATCACTTAGAAAAGCGTCGTCTTTTCAATTTTGAAAAAAAAAGCTTTAATTTTGTTGTTCCAAGTTTCAAGGTAGAGGTCTTTCGTCTCTACTTAACTTATATCCCAAGCGATAAATATGACCTTTAATAAACCCGTGTATCTAGAATATCATTTAAGCAGATAAGGAATGTCTAATGACATATATATTTTATTAGATATCATGCGAGAAAATAAATGATATAAATATGTGTTAAATATAACTTTGCATGACATAAACTTTTAAACACGTAAATCACATTTATACCATACACATTCCAAGTTCTCTCCTTAACATACAAAATCTTTCCTCACTCGAGGGTTTAGTAAAAATATCGACTAATTGTCTTTCGGTAGGAATAAAAACCAATTTGACTAACCCTTTTGAGACATTATCCCTTAAAAATGGTTGTCTTACCTCTATATGTTTTGTGCGTGAATGCAAAAGAGGATTCTTTGATATGTCGATATACTAGAATTATCACAATATATAGGCACATTATTGCAGTTATGTCAAAATCACATAGAGTTTGTTTCATCCATAATATTTGAGAGCAACAACTCCTGTGACTAAATATTCACCCTCGGTAGTTGATAAAAGCAGGCGAAGTTTGCTTTTTACTATGCCACAAAATAAGACTTTGTCCCAAAAATGTCTGAAGCACCACTTTTGCTTTTTCTATCAATTTGAAACCTGCATAGTCGACATCTGAATAGCCCATTAGTTCAAAATGATTACTTATTGGATAAAATAACCCTAAATTTATAGTACGCTTAAATATTTAAAAATTCTTTTATTTGCTTGTAAAGTGGGATTCTTTGGGTTTTGCTTGAAATCGAGCACACAGACATACACTGTACATTATATCAGGTCTAGATGCAGTTAAATATAGTAAAGAGCCAATCATACCTCGATATTTGGTTAACTCTACATCTATACCTTTATCATACGAAGTGAGCTTTATGGAAGTGCTCATTGGTGTAGCCTTTGGATTGGTTCCTTCAAAACCAAATCTTTTAAGAAGCTCTTTTGTGTACTTGGTTTGATGAATATAGATCCCTTCCTTTGTTTGCTTGATTTGAAGTCCCAAAAAGTAATTTAGCTCTCCCATTAAGCTCATATCAAATTCCTTATGCATACACTTTGAAAACCACTCACGAGAGAAAATCATTAGTAGCACCAAATATTATATCATCTACGTATATTTGAACAATGATTATTTCTTGTTTTTTCATGTTTAATAAATAGTGGAGAGTCTATTTTACCTCTAGTAAAACCACTTGAAAGAAGATACTTACTCAACCTCTCGTACCAAGCCCTGGGAGCTTGTTTGAGACCATAGAGAGCTTTCTTTAGCTTAAAAACATGACTTGGATATTTCTCATGTTTGAATCCAGGAGGCTATTTGACATAGACTTCTTCATTGATGTATCCACTAATAAACGCACTCTTTACATCCATTTGATAAAGCTTGAATTTCTTGTAACAAGTAAATGTTAATAAGATTTGAATAGATTCTAGTCTTGCGACTGGAGCATAAGTTTCTTCGTAGTCGATCCCTTCTTGCTGATTGTATCCTTGAGCCACTAGCCTTGCTTTGTTGCGAGTGATTGTCCCATGCTCATCAAGTTTGTTTTTAAACAACCATTTTGTTCCAATGACAGAACTATCTTTAGGAGGAGGCATTAATTCCCAAACTTGACATTGTTCAAATTATTGAAGTTCCTCTTGCATTGCCATAAGCCAATTTTCATCAAGTATAGCTTCTTTCGCATTCTTTGGCTCTACTTGTGATAGAAATGAAGAGAACATGCATTGATTTTGTATATTTCTTCGTGTAGTAACTCCTTTGTTTATATCTCCAATGATATTTTCCGGTGGATGATCCTTGAGATATTTTTCTGTCTTTGGCATTTGAACATCGTGTATTACCTCTTCCTGTTGGGGAAAATTTTCTTCAAGATCTTATGTTGCCTCATGTTCATTTTCATGTGGATTGTTCAATCCAGCCTGTTGAGCTTGTCCATTCGGTTTGCTGAATGGTTTTCTTCAGTTTACTAAATTTGTGAAAATCTCCAAATTTCCTGCATCCTCTTCTCTTTCTTTTGGAAGATCATTGTTAGTCTCATTGAAAGTTATATGAATTAATTCTTCAACACATAATTTGTAAATATTAAAAACACGATATGCTTTATTGTTATAAGAATAACTTGATGAAAATACCTTCGTAAGATTTGGCATCAAATTTTCCCAAGTTATCACTAGTATTTAGTATATAACATTTAGACCGAATACTTTGAAATAACTTATATTGGGAATTTTATTATTCAAAAGCTCATAAGGAGTTTTCAAAATGACTGGAAGAATGAGTACTCTGTTTAGAACATAACATGATGTGCTTACCGCCTCGGCCCAAAATTTCTTTGGAAGCTTACTCTCTTGCAACAATGTTCTAGCAGTTTCTTGTAATGTTCTATTCTTCCTTTCCACTACTCCATTCTGCTGAGGAGTTCTTGGAGCTGAAAACTCATGGCTTATTCCTTTTTGATCATAAAATATAATAAAATCCTTTTGAAATTCTGTACCATGATCACTCCGAATTTTTATAAGTTTGAGACTATACTTAGTCTCTAAATTTCTTATCAATTTGTCAAACTCTTTAAATGCTTCATCTTTGGTTCTCAAAAATAATACCCATGTATATCTAGAGAAATCATCAACTATTACAAATGCATAAAACTTACCATTAATACTAGCATGCCTTTCTGGGCCAAATAAATCAAGATGAAGTAATTGTAAAGGAGTGGAGGTTGATACCATATTCTTTGCACTAAATGATGTTCTTACTTGTTTCCCAAGTTGGCAAGGAACACATACTCCTTTCTTTTGAATTTTATCTTTGGCGATCCTTTGACCGAGTTTTTAGAGGACAATTTCTTGATTAAATCCATGTGAGCGTGTCCCATCCTTTTATGCCATAGATTAGCCTCATCTTGCAGAGGCAAGACATAATTCTTCATCCTGTTCCTCAAAGTCAATAGTATATATATTTCCTTCCCTTTGTGCAACTAGGGAAACATTGTTAATACCATGAGAAATAATGCATTTTCTTTATCAAAAGCCCGACTTGGTGACCATTGTCCATTAATTGACTTATACTAATAAGATTAAATTCAAGACCGTTAACAAGATGAACATTATCGATGTTAACCTTATCATTACCAATTTTACCTTTTACAACAATCTCACAAGTTCGATTATCTCCAAATGTAATCGTTCCATTTTCTTCTTGATTTTTAGTTCCACGAACTTTGATTTGTCGCAAATTAATATATGACGAGAGCATCCACTATCAAGAATTCATTTTTGAGATGGAACCTTCACCTTGAGACATTGTTGGGTAAAATCTATATACGCACAACACGTAAGTATACGTGGTCAACAAGTAATAGAGTGATGAGTAGAGTATCGTTCCCACAAAGATAAATTAGCAAATACCTTAACTCACAATTACCAATCTTCTATTAACCCTAATTTTATTAAACAAATCAAATTCAACGATTAAAATTAACAAAACCAAAACTAAAATTTAGAATAATTAAATTAACATAAAACAATCACGAATACCAAAATCTGAATTTTCAAAAAATTTATGGAGAATTAAACTTATGATTTCACCTTAAGCTTCACTTTGATTTTAACACTTTTATCCCAATTTAACACACTATCTTAGTTTATTAATCAAGAACACGAATGTAGTACTAACCACCTCTCGATGCACTAATACCATATTAACTTCAATCCACAATTAAGATAGAAATCCGTTAAACACCTTAATCAACTAACCCACTATATCTCTATGCGAATTACAATTAAAGAAGGTTGAAGAATAAATTCTCTATCCAATTACATGCGGCATCAAGCATATCTCTACCTTAACACGAATCAAGTTTAAGCTACTAACAAAATCTTGAACACATGTTATACTAACTAGGTCTAGAATTGAATATCCTCTCTCGATTCCACCCAACCCCACAAAGAATTGTTGATCAGGCAATTCATAGATTCAAGCACAAATTAATATAGATAAACTGTAGATAACTTATTAAATTGGGAATCAAAGCTTATAAAACCATCGATTCACTTAAGGATCCATCACAAGCCTAAAAAATGAATTAGTTCATAATAAATGAAATAAACACTGAATAAATCATAGAAATCATTCTTTCAATTACAAATAATAATCTAACACAAAGAATATTAGAAAACACCCTTTAGGTAGACTAAAATTGCAATCGTCTTGAAAAACTCTTCGAAATACTCCTCCACTTTTGCTCTTCACAAGCTGACTTTGATCTCTGTAATCTCCTTAAATCCCCTCTCTTTTGTGTTTGATAGAGTAGTATATATCCAGCCTAACACTCCAGCCACAATCTTTATCCAATAGAGTTATAAGACCATACAAACAACTAAAATTCGAGTCCAAAAGAAAGTATAACTGCAACAGGACACCTCAAATTTTCCCAACCCCACCCGTGGTATGTATGCATAGATGCATACTGGTGGGCTTGTGCTCTGTCTTGAATGAATGTAGACCCCCCACCCCGTGAGAAGTGTGTATATGTAAACGCCTGCCCTTGACGGGCTTGGCTGCCTCTCTTTAGTTGACTTGGAAGACCCCACTTACGTGAAGGTGTAAAACTTGTTCATGCCAAATTTGATTTTGCTATCCTCCGCTGAAATGACTTCTTTGTAGCATTGAGTTGTTTCCAAATATGCTCCAATTATGTTCCAAATGCACCAAATATCTCCAATAACACGTTCAATGCCACAACCATCAACCTACACATAAAATGACATAAAACAAGTGAAAATGCTCATGATCAAAAGAATATAAAAATGAAATAAGCATGAATTAGATATAAAATACTTCAACCGTGCTAGTCCTCGAGCATAAGACAACTACATGAAATGCAATGATATGACTACGACCTACTTTTTATGCTATTCAATCCAACAATATTGCAGAATCAAAATTATCTTAATGGCCTCAGCAAAAATAAGCAACTATACAATATCAACCATCAAAACCAATCTATAAATCACTTTTAATCCTCGAATCTCAAGCTATCATCACTGATATAGTGTGTGTGTAACATCCATGACAACTGATATAGACCCAAATTCAATACCTAACCAATCTCTTAGAAGAAATCATGCAGAACAAACTTCAAAACTTCAAAAATAGCTTGATCCAACTAAAAATCAAGCAATCACAAATCACCTGGGTTCACTCGAGGTATTTATGCTTTATTTCCATTCACGAGGGCTTTATTGCTCTTACTTCCCATTTTATTCCTTTTTTTATCACATAGTAGTGCAATGTCTTATTCCCTTAGGCTTTTCAATGCTACCTTAACGAGCTTTCGACCAACGACTCCCAAACCATTAAGACCTTAGGGCGCTAGGTGTAAAGACAATCCCCTCGGGCTTAGTTACTCAAGTAACAAAGGCCACAAAACTAAACAAACGCGCATACGGTGTTTATTCATATTTTTTTCTTTTTTTTAATAGCTTATATACCCCAGATATTCCCCAAACTTAGGTTCTTGCCTAAGTTTAGCCTTCTACGACCATCCTTGTCATTCTAGCAATCGTTCTAACATTATCCTTTAGAGACCACTTATGCATCGATTTGAACTTAACCAATTAATACGAGATGTTTGTTAAGCGTGCATATCCTTGTATACGGTTTCAAACAAACTCAAGATTGAATCATAAAGCGATCATTGTGTCGAGTTCTAATATTCATTCTTTGTATTTGCTACTTATTTGACGATCACATCATAGGCCATAATAACATGAAACACAACATTAAAGGATTAAAACAACACAATAATTACTAACTAACAAAATAATTTTTTTTTATATATTTGGAGACATAACAAAATGCATTATACTAATCTCTACTATGCAAACCTAAGCTACCATAAATGCCCTAAGCTATCATGCAATACCAAACATAAAATGCTATACAAAATTATAATGACATAAAATAAAATATGCATCCTAACTAAAATGCATGCAAAACATGATGATAAAATGAAACCCACTCCACGCGGGTGTGACTCACCTCCTGCCCACACAGAGTATCGCGCAATCATTCATGAATCAAGCAGTGCGAGAGGCATTTGCGTGGGTTCATCATCAGACCATCTAACTCACGCGGCTAGCCTGACAACCCACATATGAGTGATGGGTGTGGCAAGCGACCGAAAAAAAATTCCACGTAGCAAACGCGGCGGATAGAGAAGCGAGATGATCGCCAGGACGTTAATAATAAAGTCTTGCACAATGGTGAATAAAAGCAACGCCTTTTCCTTGGTGACGTCGGAAGTGTGTTGGGACGGAAGCAATTTTGCACAGAGGAATGTATACCAGATTTTTCCATAGAGGCTGAGGTTCTTGCTGGGGAACACCGTGCCTTCCTTTCGGCCTTTCATCCATGATGTGCCTGGCTTCATCATTGTCATGATAACTTCATCAAAATCTGGATCAGAAGTGCACAGATGCTCGTACTGGAAATGGCGAGGTTCCCTAAGTTGGTAGTACGTATTGATGGCCTCCGCACTAAATGGCACCAACTGTCCTCGCACAAAAGCTTGGAATGGCTCTTTGTCCTCAGCATTTGCATAGAACTCTTTGACAATATTCACAACGGCTGGTTTCGGGTCCTCGGTGAATTTCACCCATACCTTTTGATAAATTTGTGGCATAAGCTCTCCATCATTAGCATCTGGTGCCAAACCCCGCTCTGGTGTAAGGGCTTTGGTGAGTATGTAGTCATATCGGTCAGCAGCGGTGGCACTCACAAACTTTCGATGATCGAAGGTGCGAGTTGGTTGGGATGGGTGTGAACTCTCCCCCCGTTGGCGTTTAGATGATGATGAAGCCATTCCTCCCTTGTAGCTTGTAGAACCCTAACTTTCCCATAAACCTTGGATTTGGACCTCTCTAGCTCACAAGTATACAATTTGTATGTCTATTACGAAATTTGGTGAATGGGGCTGGAAGAATTGGTGTAGTATTTATAGATGGGGGGATTAGTCTATTATTGGTAGAGTGAGGAGGTGGGAAGGTGGAGGGTAGTAATGGTCTTGGGAATGTGGGGAAAGTGGGTGGTAGTTAAGGAGTAGTGGGTTAACGAAAGAATGGGGGTTATTGGGTATGATAGAAGAATAACAAACTGCCAAGTCCCTTCATATGGCAGGACCCCCACCCCGACGGGGGGTATTATGCTAGAATTGCCCACCCCGGCGGGCATTAACCCTGTTAGTTGTTTATCCGGACCCCATACGATGGGGGTGCAGAGTTATTCTGAAACTGCCGTGGCTTTGCTCCCATCATCTGGTGTGAAGGACCCCATACTGCGAAAGGGTGTTCTCTAAAAGATGCCCTCCCTGAGGCTAGTCCCCTGTCTATTCCTTGTTTTGTTGCTTTTGTACTCCAATGATGCTTTTGTTTCCCAGCCTGCATGGTATGAAACATGACTTTAGTTAGTATTGGATGTATGGTATGTTGTGTGGAGTATCATGAGAATTTTATTTTATTCTTCTAAATAGCGAGTTACCAAAACTATGATTAAGCAAATGCGAATGAAAAATACGATAATAAACTGAAAGTTGGGTTGCCTCCCAATGAAAGCGCTTGATTTTAAGTCGTTCAATTTCGACTACTATCCTGTTTTAGTTGTGTCTTCCAACGTGATGGCGATCACGCGGTGTTGGTTTCTCCACCCCGATAATGCTTCATAGGTGTCCGTTGACTTTGAAGCGTTTTGAGAGGGTTGACGATAAAGAATTTCAAGCGCCTTGGGGAAAACTTGTTTGTTCGTGAATGGTCCCGACCATCGTGATTTGAGCTTTCCGGGGAACAAACGCAGCCTTGAGTTAAATAATAGGACTGATTGGTCTGGCTCGAATGTTCAACGCAGAATTTTCAGATCGTGCCATAGTTTGACTTTTTCCTTGTATATCTTGGCATTCTCATAGGTCTAAAGGCGAAACTCGTCTAGTTCATTCAACTCAAGTAGTCTCTTTTCTCCTACAGCCTTTTGATCAAAATTTAGCTTTTTCACTGCCCAATATGCCTTGTGCTGTAGTTCCACCGGTAAATGACATGCTTTCTCGTACAACAATTGATATGGTGACATCCCGATTGGTGTTTTGTATACAGTTCGGTAGGCCCATAGAGCGTCATCCAATCTAAGTGACCAATCTTTCCGACTCGGGTTCACCACTTTCTCCAATATCTTTTTAACTTCCCTTTTCGATACCTCAGCTTGTTCGCTTGTTTGCGGGTGATATGCTGTGGCTATCTTGTGGTTCACTCCATATTTGGCCAAAAGAGCAGTAAACGTTTTATTGTAGAAGTGACTACCTTCGTCACTTATAATTGCTCTTGGTCTGCCAAACCTCGTGAATATGTTCTTTTGCAGAAATTTGAGGACCACTCTGGCATCGTTTGTTGGTAGAGCTGCGGCTTCGACTCATTTTGATACGTAGTCCACTGCAAGGAGAATGTATTGATTATTCATAGACGATGGAAATGGTCCCATGAAATCGATACCCCATACATCAAAATGTTCCACTTCCAGAATCGTTTGTAAGGGCATCTCATTACATTTCGATATGTTTCCCACTCTTTGACACCTATCACATTGTTTGACGAATTGGTGGGCGGCTTTTAATAATGTGGGCTAATAGAAACCGCATTGTAGCACCTTTGTTGCTGTTCTCTCGCTTCCATAATTCCCACCGTATGCCGATGAGTGGCACTCATGCAGAATATTCTTCACTTCGCTATATGGGACGCACCATCGAATCACCTTGTCGACGCACTGCTTAAACAAGTATGGATCATCCCACATGTACCATTTAACATTGTACAGAAATTTCTTTTTCTGTTGCCTTGTGAGGTCAGGTGGTAGAATGTTGCTCACAACGAAATTTGCATAGTCGGCATACCACGGAATCACTGCTGAAATCTCAAATAGTTGCTCATCCGGGAATGACTCATTGATTTCATATTTGTCATCTTTTTCTTTCCTATGGTTTTCCAGCCTGGACAAGTGATTAACTACTTGATTCTCCGTTCCCTTCTTATCCTTTATTTCTAAATCAAATTCTTGCAGTAGGAGAATCCACCTGATAAGGCGTGGCTTAACATCCTTTTTTGCTATCAAGTACCGAATTATAGCATGGTCAGTATAGACTATCACCTTAGTTTCGATTAAATAGGCACGAATTTTGTCAAACGCATATACCATGGCAAGCAACTCCTTCTCTGTGGTTGTATAGTTAAATTGAGTTTCTGTAAGTGTTTTGCTTGCGTAGTATATAGCGTGAAACACCTTGTCTCTACGATGACCCAAAACAACTCCAATCGCGAAGTCGCTTGCATCACACATAAGCTCGAATGGCATGCTCCAATCCGGTGCAACTATAATCAATTTGTAGTTAATTTCCTTTTAATAACTTCAAATGACATCCCTACAATCTTCATCAAAACCGAATGTCGATCTTTCTCTAACAGACTGCATATAGGTTTCACAATTTTTGAGAAGTCCTTTATAAACCTCCTATAGAACCCCGGCGTGTCCCAAGAAACTCCTAATACCCTTCACTGAGGTTGGTGGAGGCAATTTTTCAATTGTTTCCACTTTGCCTTGTCAACTTCCAATCCTTGAGCTGATACCTTATGGCCCAAAATTATGCCCTCTTCAACCATGAAGTGTCATTTTTTCCAGTTCAGAACGAGATTCGTTTCCTAGCATCTTTGCAGCACCATTACCAGATTCTTCAAACAATTATCAAAGCTATCCCCATATACTGAAAAGTCATCCATGAAGACCTCAACATTTTTCACCACCAAATCAGAAAAAATTGCCATCATACACCGTTCGAAAGTCATTGGTACATTGCATAACCCAAATGACATCCTCCACGAATGCAAATGTAGTAAGAGGCACGTGAATGTGGTCTTTTCTTGGTCCTCTGGAGCAATGACTATTTGGTTGTATCCGAGTACCCATCCAACAAAAGCGAATATCGATGTCCCATTAATCTATCTAACATTTGGTCGATAAAGGCGTGGGAAATGGTCTTTTGGGTTGCCTTGTTCAATTTTACGTAATCCATGCAAACCCGCCAACCCGTCACTATTACGGTTGGGATTAACTCATTGTCTTCATTCTCGCACCACCGCTATTCCTCCTTTTTTTGGTACACCTCGATTTGGACTAACCCATTTTCTTTGTCGGATATCGGATAGATGATTATGCCAGATTCTAACCATTTTAGAACTTCCTTCTTTACCACCTCCTTCATAATCGGATTGAGTCTCCTCTATTGTTCTACTGTTGGTTTTGCCTCATCTTCCATCAATATTTTGTGCATACAAAATGAAGGGTTGATTCCCTTTATGTCGGCATTTGTCCATCCAATGGCTGATTTGTGTTCCCTAAGCACCCTCAACAACTTTTCTTCCTGCAATTCGTTAAATGCAGCTGAAATAATAACAGGTAAAGAATTTAAATTGCCTAAATAGGCATACCTGAGGTGCTTAGGAAGTGGCTTAAGTTCCAATTTTGGTGGCTCTTCCAATGATGGTTTCAACTTTTCTGCAATTACCTCCTCCGTGTGCAATGGTTCAAATGGGGTTCTAAATCTTGGTACTCGTGGCAATGAGTCTAGTAATTGAAGGTAATCCACCAATTCCGGATCGTCGATCTCTTCATCTCCCACTAATGTTGTTTCTAAAGGATCATTCATTAAACTTTTGCTCATATCCTCACTAATGATTTGCTCAATTAGATCCATTCGAAAACATTCTTCCTCATCCGTAGGGAACTTCATGGCCTTAAACACATTGAATTTCACTTCTTGATCTTGAACCCTCATCGTGAGTTCTCCCTTTTGAACATCTATAAGAGTTCTTCCTATAGCCAAAAATGGTCTCCCTAAGATAATTGGTATGTTTTTGTCCTCCTCAAAATCCAGAATGATGAAGTCCGCGGGGAATATAAATTTGTCCACTTTCACTAAGATGTCCTCTACTCTGCCTCTCGGATATGTGACTGACCTATCCGCTAACTGTAAAGAGATGTTCGTAGGCCTTGGATTGGTCAAACCTAATTCTAAGTATACTGATAACGGCATAAGGTTTACACTTGCCCCCAAATCACATAGACATTTACTGAAATGCCTCTCACCGATTGTGAATGGAATCGTAAAGCTCCCCGGGTCCTTGAGTTTTGGTGGTAATTTCTGCTGTAGTACGGCACTGCATTCCTCTGTTAATGCCATAGTTTCAAAATCTTCCCTTTTCTTTTTCCTTGATAGAATCCCTTTCATAAATTTTACGTAACTAGGCATTTGTTCTAGGGCTTCTGCAAATGGTATGTTAATTTGAAGTTTCTTGAAAACTTTCAGAAATTTTGAAAATTGCTTATCTAACTTTTGTTTTTGAACTCTTTGCTGGAATGATGGGGGAGGATAAACAACTGGTTTGTTCACTTGGTTGATTTTATCCGTTTGGTTCTCGTTTCCTTGCTTTATCTCACCCCCTATATTTTCTGCCTCTATTGCACTTTCTTTT